>JAPFVV010002137.1:0-17429 GCA_030780945.1 Aschersonia sp. MBC 593 | reverse complement strand
GATTCTGTTTCAGGATCAACAAGCTGCCTTAGAGAGTAGCAATCTTGCTATATTTTAGTTTCAGGAAGAAGGATTGAACGGAAATCAAGCAATTTTGTTTAGTCTATATGCTTTTAGGTAACGACTGGAAGGTCAAGCAAAAAACTAACAGCCCTGTGTCATCGTCGCCCGCACCCAAAAGTTCATCATCACTCGTCCCCATCATCATCCGCCTCAGACAACGTTCTCATCTCAAATCATCTTTGCGAAGACCGTTGAGTTTAGTATTTAGTTGTAGGGTCCTCTGTGCATATCCTTGCTAGGTTGGTTCGTAACCCAACGGGCATTCATTTTCATGATCTTCGCAGCGTTGTCGAGGGTCTCCTTCGAGGCATATAATCTCTGCTTGGCGACGTGCCATTTAACACCTTCGCTGCAGTCAGGGGTGGGGGTGGTCAATGAGCCGTCATATCTACGTAGAGTTAGTGTTTCCCACAACGCCGAAAGTATATTGCATTGACTTAGGAGTTACTGACGTGAAAAAGGATGCCGAGGCGAAGAATTTGGCTAGCTCAGTCAATCGAACTTCATCGGTCTTTGTTTTATTGCCCTGGTCGGGAACCGACAAAACTTTTTTCAGGGCCGTCTCGATGACCGGGTTGGGCTTATTTTTGCCATCCGCAAGTTCAATGAGAGCGCCGACAACGGCAGGCTTCGTAGCGTCATTCTCGTCCAAGTGAACAAAGTGGACTTCCATGGCACCTGTCTTCGAGTCGATCCAGTGTTCACTTGGAGTGTGGAAGTGGAACTGCTTCAAGTTGTATTTTTTGGATGCCACGGTCATTGATCCGGAGATCCCTTCGACGTAAACCGCGGGGCCATGATTAGCGATGTCGGCGACTTGATTTTGCCATGAGAACGTTATGTTAGAACCCGCTAATTCTGCGAGGCCTGCGTCTTTGTCTCCGATCAATGAAGTGTGGAGATCGATCGGGGACTGCCGCTTGCCAGTCTTGCAAAGACCGCCCCATGATTGGCCCTATGTATTTATGGTTAGACCACGATAAATCAGAAGTAAGCTGAGGAAGCATGGGTACAGCGAGAAACTTACAGTCTCATCAGCGTAGCTGATGACCGGTGCATGAGCACCAGACCTGCCCTCAAGATCATGTCCGAATGCAGGATGGGCAACAGCCTGTTGAGTGCCAATGGCGAGGAGGGCGATGAATGCTTTGGAGAACATTTTTTCTGATGATTCTGTCGGAGTTTTGGAGGATGAAAGTATCTCGTAGCGAAAGTATGAATAATTTGGAAAAGACGGAAAGATATCTATAGCGAAGGTAGTGGTAGAGAAAGAAAGAAGAAAGAATGAAGTGAATGATGATTTTTATTGTCCAAACGAGGAAGCAAAAGAGATATTTATATTCGTCTCAGTACATGAAAAGAATAGGTATTGCTGTGTAGTAAGAAGTGTAATGAATTCATTGTCAATTCCGACATGCTTGGGTCATCTCTTGCGAATGCCATGCCAAGGGATGTCATGACAACACTATTCATGCTTATTGAGTAGATGATTGAGTTTGATCCTCAATGTCATTATTTTGAGCAACGTGCGCATGAGGCTGAGACTCCTCCTCTAGATGAGAATGTCAAGGACAGCGGCATATACTGCAAGTCCCTGGGCCCCATCATTGAGATGAAAGAGCTTGCGTGGATGAATGCGCTATACGCATTTCTCCCCCGCTCAAAGTCATGAAGCACAACTTTCTGTCAATATCACGACAAAGTGGGATGGTATTGTGTGGAGAACCCCGAGTCAAACATTGTACCTTCCCTGAATGCAGGTACCCTTAGTCAGTCTTCTCTCGTGAGCGGTTCCCTCGGCTACATCATAGTAAATGTGTGCAAGTTTCCGATGGTTTTCTGTATCCAAAGGCCAATATCTGGCTACCGTACGTGATTGCGATTACAGGAACACACTCCAAAGCTAAGACCGTGAAAATGAAAACGTCAAAGCCAATGCGACGGACGCGCGTAGTACTTGACTTCGTTGACTCAAGTGACGGGTGAGGCCTTGATCAGGCTGCAGTGTTAATTGACTCCGTGTTCATGCCACAAATGTTGAGCTCGAGTGAATACTCGTCGTATTCCATAATGTCAGGGCTAGATTACTGTGGAAAAGGTAGGATCCGCGCAAGGCTTTTTCCAGGGCTGGCTTAGACAGGCCTAGGCAAGAAGGAACTCGTTTCCAATGCAAATCTGTTTCAAACACTTGTCGATAGCAGCTCAGGTCAAACTTGGTAATTGCTCACATGACTCCCCGGTCCCCTGGGCATTTGTTGACGCGTCAGTGAATACGAGCTGGGTCAGACCTGAATACATATGTCTAGCCGCATGCAGTATGCCCAGACTCCGTCACCCTTGTCCACACGTCAATCGTCCGCCAGAGACCCACGTGTAAGCGTATGAAGTTAGTCGCAAGACCCAACCCAACGGGGGCTAAGGGACTAGTCTTTCTTCGGGAGACCCGAAAGCGGGACAATCGGCCCCAAGCGCTCTTTCCGGCAAGGCTAAGCATGACTGGCTTTCCCCACGTATGAAGGGTCCCGGTTCTTATCGCATCCCTTTTCGATTCGTCTTCCATTCGTCTAGAATCAGGGGCAGATCTTGGTGCGATCTCCTTTTTTTTAGCGATGCTTTGCTATCTATCAATGGTTTTGGGTTAGGTTCCAACCCTCTACTATAAGTAAATTGTGTCTATCTTTGTGATGCGTGGAGAAAGTTAGACAAGGAAAGAAATATCCAAGACACGTAGGTATGACTACCTGAACCGGACGGACCACAAGTCTCATTCATATACAGTTGAACGGGGGAAGGACTGAGAAGACCCTCCTCCCAGTTAGTGAATAGTAGAACAAGGCTGTTCAATATCGGTCCTCATACTGTACGCCGCTGTTAGGAAGCATCATGTCACTCAAATTATCTGTGCATTAGGCAGTTGCGTCTTTTGTCGACAAAGCGTGCAATGAGTAAGGATTGAGGAAAAAGTCATGTCATCACGGTAAGCGTGTGCCCCTGAGTCGCCGGCCCACACGGAGCTCACTGTACGGTGGAAGTGGGAATTCCCATAACGCCGTGGGACCAGATAGTGCGATTACCCACTCGGCTTACGCAGTCAGAGGTCTTGTTTTACCTTGATCCTTTCCTTCTTACACAGCCGCGCAGCAACATTGCATGAACGGGAAAATTTTCAGGGTAAGTCAGTCAATAAACTGAACTCCTTGGCGCCCGGTGTGCTTTTGTGAGTCGCCCAAATAGCTTTGCCGCCGTCACACGCGGCTGCGCGCCCATCAATTGACGAAACCTAGACACGATTCGTGATCCGCGTTTTAGAGGCGCATTAGCTTGGCAGTGCACATGCGGAATTGAGCTTGCCAGTTTGTCTTACCGCAAGTCGAGAGGCCCTCCAGAGCATCATCGCCGAGATTGACACGATATCATTTGCAACACCAGCAAGTCGATGCATCAATTTTCTTGTCTGCTTGGTCGCATGAACAGGGGGCGGCGATGCAATTCCCCGATGATCGGCATGATAGACACATCACATCAGGCCAGCTCCTCCGATTTTCGTCGGAGAAAACTTCTCCATGAGAACACCCGGTTCTCCTGAACTTCATACCGAAACACATGATGAGCAGAAAGAAGGACCAAATCTGCGCCGAAGCTTTGATTCACGGGCTCTTCCAATTTGACTATTGCCTCGGTCTCATTCTTTACTACCTTCCTAGCCGTTTCTTGCCCTTGTCAAGAGACTGCAAGGAGTGAACCGAATCATCAATCATTTTACCTTTTGTACTCTTCTCGTCTCTTTTGTGCTCAATGCCCGAGCGCTTTTCAGCCATGCACGGTCAAACCACGAGCGCTGCCAGTACCACAAAAGGATTGCGTCACGACAGCAGCGAGAAACGCTCAGTTGAGCCCGCTCCCTCATCCGCTGGCTCATTTCCTTGCGAAGGGACTAATGGGTTGATCTCTAGATCGCAAATCATTGTATTAGCAGGAAAAGTATGCAATGATTTGTGTTTCCAGAAAACATTCAGGTGTTGCAATAAAAATGTCGCAGCGAGGCGCTCGCTTCGTGGCAGAGACGAGACTTCAATATAGGTGATGATACGATCTCTGACGAGCCACTGAGGTTCGTGCTTCTGAAGAAAAACGGGACAGAAGCGTTCTTAGCGACGCGCCTTGCTTGACCAGCGCTGACATGCCAACAATGCTTTCTCCTGGTGCAAACGCTGAGACTCATCATCGCTGCTCCAGCTCCAGCTCCCATCAGCTCGGAAGTTACAGGGTTCGGACCGGGGACTTTGAACGTTTCGCTCGATTGCGGGGCGCCAAATCCCGATTGGCCTTGCAAACACTGCTTTAGTAATTAATTAAGCCAACCATCTAGGTAAGACTAAGTCTGTCGCGCTCTTGTGAGTTATTGGCAGACAACCACTGCTCTGATCTTGCCTTCGCACCAAACGCGACAGCGTAAGAATTGCAAACGATGGGCCAACGTAGTACCACTTACTATGCTAAAACAGCGGAATTGCTGCTCTGACTTCCATTTCCGAGCGGAAGTCCTCGTAGCACGGGCGGAGCCTGGTAGGGGTTAGCTGAGTTTTCTTGGGACCAGTCATGTTACCCTACTCTTGGAAGTGAAAATGACTCGCCCACTCAGAATAATGCCGCACTGGATCACGTGAATCTGCGCGAATCTTGTTGTTCTGGATAAGGTGAACAATACCTTGTAAGCCATCAGTCGCTGTTAGCAGCTGATGGGCACTGGAATAGGCAGATGGTCGGTTTGCCGTTCTTCATTCTTTGAAGGCTCACCCGACCGAGCAGAATGAGTCTCTCCGTCCCACCACTTTCGTGAAAGGCAGTCGCGTGTGCACCCAAAAAGTTGAGATTAATGCCGCTCCGCTGGCGACGCTTGGAGTGGCTGTCGTTTTGGCAGCTTAAAAGGTGTTGGCGAGCCGCAAAATTCCATCATCTCTGGTGGAATTGATTCCAGGGCACCCTCACGCCGCACGCTGAGTTAGTTGACGTGAGGTAACTCGTTAGTCAAGCACTGGGCCGGCAGCATGAAGCCGCCTAAAGGGGTGTGCTGTGCGACTCTTCTGGGTGGCTCAAAATGGGGCGGGTCACTGGAGCCGGCAACACGTCATAAGCAAAGCTGAAGACCGTGGTAAAAGTCTGGTTTTATTCATGTGTCTGTGAATAGCAGGCCGATATTTTAGTGCTTCATTGCCTTGATTTTTCCCGTGCTTGATACTAGTGTCACATCGTCCCCGCTACAAGGCAAACTCGTCCCCGGACTTGGTTTTGACGCATCCATCCTCGGGAACGGCGAATTTTCCCCATCAACACGAATGTCAAATCTCGCCAGTATTGCCGCGACAGCATACGCAACGCTGCGTCTTGCCAAGAAACGACCGGGACAAAGGGTTTCGCCACCCCCAAATGGTCGAAATGATTTAGATGACGCTAGCTTGGGTTCATCAACGAAACGAATGGGGTCGAAGCTATGAGGATCAGGAGCCCAAGAATCGTTATGGTGAAGCTGTTGATAGGGGACCTATAATGTCAGTTAGACCAGATGAAGCTTGCTAGGAGAAGCTTTACGGCTAGAGAAAGAAGAATTCTACCATGATTGTATTCCCTGTTTGCAAAGCTACCCCTCTAATATCTATTGGGGCGACAACATGTCTCACAAGGGCTGTTGGAACGCCAAGACGAAGGACTTCGCTGATAACAGCGTCCAGAAGGGGGCATCTTGATGCGTCGGCCGTGTAAGATTCGTTGATGCAAACATTCCAATTCCCTTCTCCGTCAATGAAACGTGTGGAAGCTGGAGCGATTTCCTCACAGACAGATTCGAGAAGAGACTTGTTGTGAACGAGATAGGCCACTGCCTAGAAAGTTACTTTGTAGGTACTCCCAATAATCCTATCAGGCTCGTCAACATCACAGCAGCAGACACGGGCAAGTTATAATATTACTTGCGCCCAATGATGTAGCATCAGAATTTTGGCCATATCGTCAGCCTCAAGTCCAACATCCCGCAGCATTCCTTCCACCGATTTGACAAACCAGCACATGTCGCCTCGCTCAGAAGTCGGTACGTTTAAATAACCTGCAAAAGTGGCGATCAAAGCATCTCTCGCTTTGACCATGCCTTTGCTCATAAAATCCGGCATCTGAAACATGAATTTCCAATTTGTCCGCTCCCACAGCTCGAACGGTTCGACAAATGAAGGGTTAACATCCCAAATCTTGTCACCAAAGAACACAGTTGTGGTGCCGTGGACAAAGATCTGGGTACAAAACTCCAGAAGGGATATTTTGAACCTACTATCATTTCTTTGACTCTTGTTGTTGCCATCTCTCACGGTTTTGGCAAGATTGTGGAGGCACTTGTCCACTGAAGAAACCACGCTCTCTTGCAGAAAGTCGTCGAGTCGTTCTCCTGGCTTATTCTGCATCCGGTGATATTCGACAATCATGGCCGTCGGCCCCAGGGCATGTGCCATCCCCTCATTATGCTTGGCCGACTAATCCACTAGGAACATGGTCTCAAAGCCGTGAGGCGTTAGGCCAATCCATTGGTGCATGTCCTTAACCACAAAATCGAAGGAGAGAGATGTGGGACTTCGATATACTAGGGCAACATCCTCAGGCTCAGTTATGATGTAGACTCGCTTGCCATTCAGCGACACAGCGAAAGGTAAATTTGAGCCTTTGAAGTATGTTCTTCGGGGAAAAATTCACGAATATTAGTCTTCCATAAAATTACGAAGAGTTTATGCTCCAATCGTTGCAAGCGCAGCGGAGAAAAGGTGACAGTTACCTGCCCCTCTCTATGGCTTGATTGTAATCCTTGAAGAAGGAAAGTGCGTGGCCTTCTCTATCTTCATCAGAGCAATTCCCGTTTCAGAAATGCAATGAAATCTTTTGACATACCAAGCACTGTGAAAAGATAGTTTCTTCAACTGCGTTTACTCCCTTGCCGAGGCATTGCGAACTTACCAGGAATCCAGTAGGGTAGCTCTTTAGGCTCTCTTGATGAGGAACTTATCGCAGGGCTTATTGTGAACCGCTAAAGTCTCCAGGAAAGGAGAATAGCTAAGCTAGCAGTCGACAGCGACAGAAGTATGTCAATCCGGGGGAACAATGCCATGCCAAACGGCAGTCCGTGCGTAGCGGACGAGAACATATCCAAGTTCATAACGCGAGGCCAGGACTACGTTCACGGCAGAGAAAACGGTGGAAGGTTCAAGAAGGAGAGCGAGCAGACGAGAGAAGGAATCAGAGATCTCAATCGCGTTGATGTGTCCACATTATGGTACCTCTCCCTTCTCCGAGTTACATCGTCAGCTGAATGACAATTGGGATATTGTGGCTAATCTAACGCAGTCAGCCGATAGAGTTGGTTGGGTCTCTTTCATTTTTCGTTTCAGCGCAGTTAGCTGACGGTGTGATGATCCTCTCAACTTTACCACAAGGTCACGGAAGAAGGCCGAGCTGCCATGCACTGCATACCAGCCAACGGGTCCGCTTGTTCAAAAGTTCATGTATGGGTGTTATCGGTAGGGTCCAATGCAGCATTGATCATTCTTTGGCGCGGGCCGGTGAGGGGGAAAGCGGAGCATATGGATCTGCAGCCTATCAGCACGGCAATATTGCAAAATGGACAGGGCGTGCTTTTGGGCATACTCACAAGCGAGATTACCAGCCGCCCGCAAGGGATTGTTGTACGGGGAGAACGCGCCCAAGGGCAGGTCAGACTGCTGTGTGCACGCAGTCGCGTATGTCACCCTTTAGGAAGCTCCGAACCGTTCTTTCTTCTGGTCTTTGCTCCTTTCGCAAACTCTTTCTCCCTCCCTTCCTTCTTGGGGTTGGACAAACCTCGTCCAATATTTACGCGTTCAAATGCTAAACATGAAGACCAAAAGCCGTGCGTAAACGCTAGTGGAGAACTCCACATATCCATTCACAGGCTCAATACAATAGTCTTGGATGCCTTCATCAAAGAGACAATACGGGTGAAGCCCTTCGATACACGTACGATGATTCTCCAGTCCCCACTTGCCCCCCAACTCAGTCCTCCCTACAGACAATCCTGCATCAAAAGTTTAGCCTCGCGATTGTCTTTTCCGTTCATCAATAGTCGCTATTCACAGAAGAGCCCTTAAGCCTTACACCTTCGCCAGTGGTGATGGTTCCATATACGTCCCGCAAGGGGTAACAGTCTGCGTCTCCATGAAGGACATTTTGAGCAACCCTAGCACATATGCACAGCCGGAATCATTTCAACTTCATCGGCACTTATCGCAAGGACAAGGACGGGATCAGCATAGTAAATTTACCAATGTGTCTGAGACGTTCCCGCTTGGGGCTATGGATCACTCGCATGTCTGGGACGTATTCACGCATTAGTCGTGATGAAACTGATTTTGGTCGAGCTTTTGAAAGGATTCTCATAGGAGTTTCGTGATCCAGCGGCTAACACAAGATGGTACTGGGAGAAATTTATCTTGCCATACGAGACAGCGAGAATCATTTTCATACCGCGCAGATAAGAAAAGAAATGGCGAAAAGCATGAAAGAGGAGATAAGAAGCAGGAGCGGCAATAGATCTGAAAAAAGATCTCGCTAATACCATTTGTTTTTCATGATGTCGAGTACTAATTATTATTCGTTGTTTGTCGCTATCCCAGTGGCCAACTCTTGCTTGAATATCTTAGTCCGCAGCCAAGTAGCCCTCCTACATCGGATGCAACCCCTCGTTTTTTTCCCGTTTGAGGTCAGTTGCAGACTCGTCAAAGCAGTCAGTGTTATTAAATTCGGTGACGATATGCGGTCAATCATAATGATTGTATAATGTTCTACAAGAAGAGTTTCATCAAAATGTTCATACATGTAGATTCTCTTGCAGAAAAGGAGCATTTACGCCGTAGTGACGCGCCAACGGACGATCCATGGTAGATTCCACAGCTGACTAGTCTTCTACGGCCCCAAATGATGGAAATAGATAGTATTCCCGCCTGGGCAGCATCCTCACACGACATGAGTCGTTAATATCCGAGTGTCGTACATCACTGGGCCTTCGAACAGCGGCATCCTCATAATCTTTGGCTCTTACAGAAAACGACGGCGCATCATTCGCTTGCTCCTCTTGATTCCCCGACGGATGGCAGCTTCACTTGGAGCCACCACGTGCAGCCCCTATCCTATGAGCTCACCCAGCTAATCTCTAAACGCTTTTATTTCCTGCATCCCCGGGTTACAGAATGACTCTCTTCATCAATGAGCATTCTACTATTACTATTACTGTGATTTACTCGATCTCCAATGAACCAACCAACGAATCAGGCCTCGCAATGCGCATTGGCAGGAGCCTTCACTCCACACTGAGGACCGAGCCTAGTACAAAGATTGGAGCGATGAGCTCTCATCCGGCAGGACCAAGAGCATGAATTATCGAACGCAGTGCATCTGACTCGTTTAATAATTAGGGCATTTTGCCTCAATAAGAAGCAGAACTGCCCCCAAAAGGTAACCAATGCGGTTAAACACGTGTCGCTCGCCGGCGCTAACGACAACTTTGTACGGGAGCACCTGGGCCGCTAGCGATTGGGGAGTCACGCGAACCACCAGTGGAATTGGATTCATAGTCTGCGGCACAATCTGTTTAGCATATACTCTGGCCAATGTCTTGGATGTATCTGGGACTCGCCGTCTGTGACTTTACATCAACAGTTGCTGAAGCAGCGGCTGAGATCGAGGCCGTGAGTGAGAAGTAGCTATTTGCGGTCCGAGACTTGGTAGCTGCACCACAAGACTGTTGTGGCGACTCGTGTGGGCCGAAACTCTGGACAGTTTGACAGAAGTTGCTGAGGTCGTAGAGTCGGATACTTATTTAGAGACTCGAGATGCTTTCGACCAGAGATCTCGAGCGGTCGTCAAAGCATGGTTCGATGAGGTCGGCTTGGCTTAGGTCTTACTTTTGGAGGTGACATGGTGCTTGCGAGCGTGTTTGTTTCGGGCGAGGACGGCCTCAATGGCCGCTTTACCAGCGAAATGAAAAAAAAAACAATACCGACGCTTCCGTCGCTGTTTTCGTGATCCTGAAGTCATCGTGTTGTCACTTCGTTCAAACCTTTCCGTTTGCCATCACCCCGAGCGCCAACAATGGGTTTGATCTCAGAGGCAACGTGTGAGCATACGATCCAGGGGCGCGAGTTATCAAATAGCGCGTTGAGCGCATCATTAAGTGCCCCCTTAATACGTCTCTCCTTTTCATCGAGGTCGATGCCTCGTTGGTCAATTTTCCATTCGTCTTGGATCTTGAGGCGGCTGCCGGGTACATTCGACCAGCCTAGGCCCAGGTTGCCTTTCGCCTCAGGGATCTTGTGTGCGTCACTCCCAAACTTGGGGCTTCTAAAATTCCGTGAAACAATAATTTTAGAGCGCTTTTCGCTCAATACGGGCAGGGGAGCTTCCGGCGTGTACTGATCGAGCTGCCAGATGTGATCCCTCCCACCACCGCTCTGAAAAGCGACTTGCACGGCTTCAAAGATATGAGGATCGAAATCTTCTTTCTTCTCTTCTCCTCCACGCATGATGAGGCCTTCCCTGAGTTATTTATTGAGAAATTCAATGATCTTTCCAAGTACATCCGGAAACGTGCAACGCGCAAATCTATCACTGTGGAGAATACGAAGCTCGTTATCGACTAATCGAGTGCGAGTGTCATTGTAGCGCACGCCCGCGTGGAGCTGCATCTCCAGAGGTTCATTCTGACATTGAAGCTCCCCTCGAATTTGTGCGTCATTGTCTCATGTGTACCAGGAATATTCAAGCTCGATAGCATAGCATTTTCAGGAGTTTTAGCCATCCAATCTGGATGGTCGGCCTCCGCCAGATTAGCCGTATAGTCGCCTGTGTCACACGTTGCTTGACAACGTTGAGACCAACGAATAAGAGGGCTGTCAGATACACCGTGAGTCGCCAGGTCATGGAGAGTTGATTATTTGTGAGATGAGCTTAGGTGAATTGTGAGAACTTATAAACGACCGGCTTGGGAAGGGTCAATTTATAGGAAGCAAAGTTCTGTCCTCTTTATCATGCTACCCCGGCCGTATATCTGTCCACTTACTACCACTCTCCCGCTGAGATGCTTTTACGTTATTGGATACTCACTTCAGATACACTAGATCTAAATGAACATGTCAGTGATCATCATAACCATATGGATCAATGTCAGATGCCAGTTTTACCGACAAATCGCGCCAGTGACGCTAGGCAGGTGAGGGAACAATAAATCAAACTACCTGCAGGTCGGCCCACTTTCGGTGCCAGAAGAAGTGTCGTCTGCAGAACTCTACTGGCGCAAGAATAAAAAATGTGCCACATCAAGTGGGACCAATTAAACCCTCGCTGTGGGAGGTGCATGAAAGCTGCAATACAATGCATCTATACCAGCAACACCGACTTGTCTGCGTGTTCGCAGACACTGGTCGCTTTCCAAGAGCAGCGAGAACTGTCGTCCTTTGATAAGCACGAGCTGTATATTTGGTACAGCATCTAAAGCAGAGATGTTTGAATGAGTAAATATCCCGCATGTAAGCGATGACGACTCGGCTACGATATTCACGGCAATGGCACTGTTGTTCTGCATCCTCGTCAGTACAGCAGCATACTTAGGCGCCGAATCTATTGTTTGCCAGCAAGTTTTTTTCCCAAGTTAAGACGGCACTAAGCATCAGTTACAGCCGCGCAGGTCATGCTTACATTTCGCCGGTGGTTCTGACGTCCGAACATGGACGCCTCATCGCTTTGAGACCTTTGGAGCCGATTGACTGGCTCCACAAAGGTATTACTATTTCCTGTGCCAGGAATAAAAAATGTAAGACTTCTTGCAATGTCCATTATTCAAGAAATTAGATATCATATCATAAGCTCTCGCGGACTTGCTTTTATGCTTAATCAGGAGTCCCCCTCCATTTCCCCTTCCAACCCCGATTTTCATAATGAGACAGAGCCATAAGTTGACACGTCTCTTTGATGAGGGCACATATCTCAGCTTCATGAACTATCTATTCTTTTAAAAGTGGCATGCAGTCAAATTCCTTTGATTGAGTCTGTGGGGCAGCCATCGCGAGAAAAGATGAGTCGAAGGGACGCCTGATATCACGAATAGCCGTCTAGTCAGGCAATCCATTCGAATAATTGATGTTACGGTATGGATCCGCGTCACGGGGCTTGATCTTGGTCTGGCGTGATCATTCACTCGCTAAAAAGACAGCAGTCCACCCTGTCGGCACAGATGACAATTTGTGAGCGCCTCTGATCCTAGACTTTCTCGATGGGGTCCCTCATAATGGCGCTCTTTACTCCTCCAACGGTATCCTCCTGGATCGTGCCCTGCGGCGATGCCACAGAATGAGACTTGCCGAGAGAAGAGAAACACCAGCGAGGCCTCCAACTCCACCAAGAAACGCCACTGCGCCTTTTGGGATCGCACTGCCTGTTGGTAATACGCTGCTGCTTGAAACAGGTAAAGCTGATGACAATATGGCTGAAGAGGACTGCGCTGCAACAGTGACAGTAACACGTGGTAGGGTTACGGTCACGGTCGCTGCGGGCGACGATGGCCGCAAATTGGTCGCAGAACTTAGGCTGAGTTCTTGTGATATTAGACATTGGAGTCTCTGGATAGCGCTCAAAAACAACTCACCGGGTCTGTGATGTGGATATCAGAATTGGCAAGGTGGTCACCACAGTCCGTGTTGGTGATGCCGAGCGCAGCACCGTCACAGTTGGTGTTTCTGAATGTTTTCTAGTCGGTGAAGGAGTTGCGGCCGCTCGAAAGGGTGAAGTCAGTCTGGCTGGCGATAGTAAGACAAATGGTCCTCGCACAAGGCTTCGGAAGTCGAGCGGCGGAGGGGGCTCTTTTCTTTTAGAATTAGCATGCATGGCGGCGTCGAACAACCTCCAGCTCTCCACCTAAAGAAGAGGAATAAGAAGTAGAGGGAGGAGAAAGAGGAGGATAGTGACACATCAATCACGTTTACGAAAAGAAGGAAAACCAGTGATTGCTCATTCGAGCACTGGCTCTCGTTGTAGTGCGAGAGCCGCCTGTAGGCCAGCAATCGTGAAGTGTAAGTGGTTCGTAATCCGATATTAACTCCGCCTGCAAAGTGCACGGTGTAAGTCAGTCAAATGGTGCTATTAGAGCTCAGGGTTGATCCATTCAACTAGCGCGACAGGGTAGCGATGAGAAAAAATCCCACATTCGCGCGCCGCACGGGTATCAGCCCAACATGTTTCAAGCTTCTTTCTGGCCTTTTTTCCCCTTAGTTGAAACTGGCCATAGAAAGCAGACAAAGCGACCGACTCGAGCTTGAGAAACCCGACTGAAACTCGTAGTATCTTGCATTTTCGCCCTCGCCTGACATGGACCGGGCGCTGATCATGATGACGAATTGGCAACGAATGATTCGCCGATATGCCTTTTCCCATCCTTTAGACATTCTTGCCATATCGACTTCCGATTGCATGTGCTGGAAAGGTCTCATTTCGTCGCACCATTTCGACCGCCACTTGGACCTAGGCTCAATTGCTTATCATTTGTGCAGTCTTTTTTTTTTTTTTTTGCGTTCGCTTGTGTCAGAGCAAGTTGAACAACCGAAATGGGAAAAATGCTGTCGCCATCATCACCATCGCAATCGCCATCACGGGGAGACATGTCGGACAGGCGGCTGCACGATGCAAGAGTTCGGCCCATTTCTCGCAGGTTTACAACACTCGAGGGATGGAGGCAGACGCGAGACGGCTTGCATCTTTTTGCCGGTTCAGCAATCTCCAGCCTGATACCAAATCCGGCGTATGATCCCGAGTGGCAAATACATAATGACGGCCCGGCACGTTCGATCCTCTCCCGTTCATCATTGGCAGTATCTGAAGATTATGGCGTGTCTTCTGGTGACACATTGACCGATCTGGACTCCGACGAAGAAGCTCCTGTCAGCCGCCAACACAATGAAAGCTGGGCCTCTCGCGAGCGGGCTGTCAGAGGGCGATCGGAGGAACTGCCGAAAGATGATGATCCTTTTTCTGATAGCAATGCCATTTTCACTGCGAAAGAGAAAGATGGAGCGCTATCATCAATGAAAGACAGCGAGAAGCCATATCATGTTTTTTCCAAGAAACAAAAATGGGTTACCATCAGCATCATTGGCGTCGCGGGCCTCTTTTCGGGACTCTCGTCAAATATATACTTTCCAGCTTTGGACACCATTGCTAAAGTACGTTCTTCTTGTGACCACGAATCTTACAGCGGGAAAGTTGAGCTATTAACAACAGTGTTCTGGTTTACAGGATCTCGGCATTAGCCTCAACGCCGTGTCTTTGACCATCACCTCATACCTCATTATCCAGGGGATTTCGCCACTTTTCTGGGGCTCCCTCTCGGACACACTCGGTCGTCGAGCAATTTATATTTGTTCTTTCACTGTGTACATTGTTGCGAATATTGTCCTCAGCTTCTCGCCCAACTTTCCGGTCCTCCTGGTTTTTAGGGGGCTGCAAGCGGCGGGAAGTGCGTCGACTGTGAGCATTGGTGCGTACAATCCTCTATCGGCGTGGGTCTTGCCATAAGGACTCGATGGATTCTGATGACACTGAGTTTAGGTAATGGCGTGATACAAGATATTGCACTTCCTATTGAGCGGGGGGCCTTCATCAGCTTCTACCAGGCAAGTACGTGAAAAATGACTTCTTTTTGGGCTTATATATGTGCTTGTACCAGACTAACAGGAAGGCTTTCCTTCTCAGTCCGAAACTTTAGCATCGCATTTGGTCCAGTTCTCGGTGGTATTCTCGACAACTTCTTTGGCTTTCGGTATTTGCTCTCAGATTTATCCACTCGATGCATATCATTCATTTCTGACTTATGAGATCAGATCCATCTTCATCTTTTTACTGGCAGCATCAAGCGCTACCTTGATAATTCTCGTGATTTTCCTGCCCGAAACACTACGCACTATCGCAGGTGATGGCACGTTCCGACTGTCAGGAATACATCGGCCGTTGTACCAACGCTTCGTCAAAGAGCCCACGTATATACGAGACCCTGAAAACAGCAATGGACGCGGGCCGACACGGCCTCGAGTCACAGTCGCCACCTTCCTCAAGCCTCTCAGACTACTTTTCGAGAAGGACATTTTAGTCAGTCTCCTGTTTGGCGGCGTTGTGTATGCCGTCTGGAGCATGGTGGTGGCTAGCACAACGAGCCTGTTCAAGGACCGCTTCCAGCTGGGCGAAGTGCTCCTAGGTCTTGCCTTCTTGCCGAATGGTGAGAACCTTTTCTTCGTTTTCTTGCTTGTATTCGCATTGTATTGCCGATCTTTGCATCCTCTCTATTCTTTTCCTTTGCCCCATTCCGTCTTTTGTCTCACAAGGGCTGCAATTTTCTTCTGCTCCTCCACTTGTTCTCTTTCCTTTCCTTTTCCTCTTCGAACGTTGAACCTACTTAAACAAGAATCGGATTGGCTGATTAGTGGTGGGAGGTTAGGCGCCGGCACAGTCGTCGGCTCCGCCATTGCTGGCAAGCTCATGACGCAAGAGTTTCTCAAATCGGAACAATTTTACAAACAAACGCACCCCGACTTATCAGCAGGCTCGTCACGAGTAAAGAACAAGAAGAATCTCCCGCTTGACTTCCCTATCGAGCACGCAAGACTGCGCCACGTCCCGTGGATTACAGCACTGTTCGTTACATCCACCGCATTCTATGGCTTCACTTTACTGCCCGTTACGCAGTCGCCGCTGGTGTCTCGACCCGGATGGATTGCTGTTCCCCTTGCGCTACAATTCGTGATCGCGTCTACATCCAATGCTGTATTTGCAATCAACACGGCGCTCGTGGCGGATCTATGTCCGGGACAAGGCGCCAGTGCCACCGCCATCAACAACCTCGTGAGGTGCACTATCGGAGCGGCAGGAGTTGCAGGGATCGACGGCATGCTAAGCACGTTTGGGCCTGCTGCGACATTTCTGGGATTGGCTTTCTTGTCCATTGCTATGGCGACTCTGCTTGCGGTGGAGTGGACATGGGGGATGCAGTGGAGGGGGGAGCGGGAAAGGCGACGTGCCAAGGACTTGACATGACCAGGGATCGGAACTCGTCTCCGTCTGATTGGGCGTATGTATTGGGAGAAGAGCAAATCCACGGCGCTTAGGCGTCTCTTTCACATAGACAGCGTTTCATCAGCCAGAGAACCTCCTTCCTTTTCCATTTTTTGATGATCCCTACGCTAGAAGGCGCTCAAGGGGTGGGAACAGCTGAGCGCAGAGACAAAAGGGGCACGGGAAGGAAAAAAGACGAAAGGGTACTATTTTTAGATAATAACTAGACCGCGTTTTAGGACCTTTCATCCACAGACCTTGGTGCATACAGATCTAGGCTAGACCCTCTAAAACCGAGCCCCATCTCGTTCTCCGAGCCCCAGATTATTTTCTCCCACTCGACGGCCTGTCAATTCATTGCCCCACAACTTTAGCATGTGTGATAATGTCTTCGAGGCAAGCAGCCCCTTCCAGCAATATTTACTCCTCTATACTGTTGTCGGAGTCGCGTTTCAAAGCGAAAGACGCAAAGCAATGGCACATCGTCAGAAAAACCTTGATTACGTCTCAGAGTCTGCTAGCTGATCCCTTGGTCTGGGCCTCCATTCGGTTGGTGGCGCATCGTCCGGAGGCTGAGACGCAAAATCCAATAGGCCACTCGACGTGGAATGGTTGGATACGGGTATATATATGTATACACAAGTGATGCCATCCGATAAAATTGCTTACCGGTGGTCATATAAACGATGTGTTCTGTTCTCTGGTGTTCTCATACTTTTCCCAAGACTTCTGCAAATGTCTGCCTTTAGAGCCCATTGGAGCCGCTCGGTGCTCTTTGCAGCACTGTTGCTGCTTGATGCCGCCCCCTTTGTCGCTGCCGAAGATGCCTTGGCAAAATTTGGCGACAAGATTCCAATCCTTGGGCGGGTGAGTAGATCAAGATCCTGTCTTGGCATTCATGCGCACCGCTTCTTTTGCTAAACAATTTGTGGGGAAACTTGTAGATGCAACGGACAGACCAGGATTTCGTTGATGGTCTGGCTCTCGACCTCTTCTCGCCGGTGAATCGCACCTTGGTTGTGACGAATAACACGTCTCCGCTGCCAGGCAACTTTGTCACGGGCAGCTCCGGTGAAGGCTTCGTCAACTTGTCCAAGTACAGCTGGATCATCAAATTTAACGAGACGGCCGATGACCTCATAGCGAAGATTGAGCTACCCTACGATCCAGATGCCCTCAAGAAACAAGGAGTAGACGTTTCTAATACC
>JAPFVV010002121.1:0-12331 GCA_030780945.1 Aschersonia sp. MBC 593 | reverse complement strand
GTGGTGGTGGTGTTGGTGGCGTGATCCAGCCAGTCAGCCCAAGGTAGCTAATCGCAAAATGTCTTGTTCAGCACGCAGCTGTTTTCGATTCCAGCCCAGCCCACGCCCAACGAGGGCTCCGAGACGGCCAGAATGAGCATTTTGCCCGTCTCGACATACCTGTCCAATTCTGCCTCTGCCTCTGCCTCTGTCAGTGGCAGTGGCAGTGGCTCAAGATCTGGCTCTGCGTCTGCGTCTGCGTCCGCGTCCACCCCGGCGCCGACCCTGATTGGCACCATTACCGATCTGCCCCCTCCTTCCGCCACGTCCTCTCGCGCCAACACAAGGTAAGAGCAAATCCCACCAAAAGAACGCCCCACTGCGCCCCAAAGAGGCAGAAGGAAGGAGAACAAACACCAACGGGGCCACAAAAAAGAAGGAAGATAAAGGAAAAGAACAAGATTGGGGGGGAGGAAAAAGAAGAAGAAGAAGAAGGAACAAAAGAATGCAACGCTAATTCGTCATCACTCTTTAGTGCATCGTCGGGCCTTCCGTCCGTCAGCTCATCCGGCTCTCGCTCTGCTTCTTCCAGCTCCGGCGCCTCGTCTCGACCCGCGAGCAGCTCCGGCACCCAGAGCAAGACCTCGAATCCCGCCGCCGCCCCGACCGCCTTTGGAAGCAAACTCGTCGCTGGAGTCGTGGCGCTTGCCGGATTGGCCGTCGCCATCTAAAAATTGAACAAGGATGCAATAGTACCCTCATCGGTTTTTCCTTCGCCCGCGCGAGCCCCCCTTGTCTTGTCTCTCACGTATCATTACTTTGGCGCATCCTGTATGCCATTGATTACACAACTTTTTTTCTTTTAAAATGTCTCTGTCTGCATTTAACTTTCTTTCTCTCGCTGGAATCGATTAGACATGACTCGCTCATGTTACAGTAACACCATACTCTTGACATCTAGCATCAAATAATGCGCGCGAGAGATGAAAACAATTTTTCGTATGAGGTGACTTTTTTCGTTGTGAAGCAACAGACCAAAAACAAGGTGCTCCTAATCGTCGTGAGTGGAGACTGGAGCCACGTTCCCTCCCTGGAATCGCCAAGACCAACGGTCCGTGATGTTTCGTGTATGCCGAGGGACCGAAGCTCAAAGTGTCGTTTCGCCCATCCACCTATCCATCCCCCCATAGCATCACCTCGGGACACAAGGAGACCGTCTTGAGAGAACGAGAAGGGCATGGAAAGAAAGAAAAAAAACACACAAGATTAGAGACAAGAATCCATAGAGACAAGAATCCATAGAGACAAGAATCCATAGAGACAAGAATCCATAGAGACAAGAATCCATAGAATAGTAATTGAAAATGCATAAATGAACAGGCAATGGATGCAACCTTCTGCTGGTATCTCATTGACCTTATGCGACTTGAGGACAAAAATTGGGCAAAACGCCCAAGATGCTCTTTATATATGCCCTTTAAGGTGTGTCATTTTTTTTCATGATTCCTCCTCGATGTCCATGAGCCCTGCCATGGCAATGTGTGCAAGTGCCTCGTTTCAAGATATTTCGCAAGACGAGGTATTGATAACTTTTTTTTTGTTTGCTTTTGTTCCATGGGGGAAAGCCAGCCTTCGCAGGCAGAGAGGTCGTGAAAATGTCCATGAGATGGAAGTCGAATTGTCCTCTGGAGAAGGGCTCCGTCTGGAGAAGAGGCAGCAACAGAGACGCTTTTGGTTTGCGTCGTTGATTTCAAAAATGAAGCTCCCACATGGCCAGCCAAAAGCCATGGGTACGTGTAAATATACTGGCCGGCTGACAAGCTTGCGCTAGACTGCCGTGCCTGTCAGGCAGTGCCAGTAAGTCGAGGAAGCCCATGTTATGATTGATCCACACTTGCGAAAAATTGGGAGACAGACGGCTTGCAGAGGCTTTCGCCAGGATACCTCATAAAAGCCCATCCAGAGACAGAAAATAACCAGAGTGATGAAGAAGAAACGATGAGATCATTTGGACCAACCCGAAGAATAGTTTTCAGCTTTTGCCGCCAACCCTGAGAACAGTGCCGAGAGTAACTCCGTCTTGACAAGTATATGAGGAGAGGAGAGGAGCTCCAGTCGGTATAATCGCCCCTGAATAGTACGAACTGCCGTGGAAAGTCCAATCTGGAACGATGAATCACATTCTGCATGCCCCGAATCCGACGAGAAGAAGCAGACAGTAATGACATATGTGTCGCTAGGAGATCGGCAATCAGCTCTCATCTGTAGAGAGCGTGATAGAGTGGGCAACAAACAGAAAAGAACTCCGGATTCGCTCCACGGTCCAATATATAGCAACGGGCCATCTGACGGTCGTATCAGACACCAAGACGCTTGCGCCCAGGGGCGTATGTCACAGAGCCCGTTCCAGTCCGTTATCCCAAGACCCAAACTATGACCTCCAAGAGTTTCGCTCCGAGGCCGCCCATGTTCATTCACCGTGAATCCCGTTGGCAAGCGTATTACCATTGACAGTCCCTGGAGAGTAATTCGCAGAGCCTTCGAAGGCTTGCCGTCCCGTCGCATTTGAGCCTGATGGAGAAAAATCTGGAACATCGGCAGAAAGCTGAGTACTTCCATGTCCGTTGACCAATCCATTTGAAACCTGGCCTGCGCCCATGCCATCCGGGAAGTGGGCATAGTGGTTGGTACCCTGTGGAGAATATGTCATTGGGAAAGCCACGCCATAGGCCATGGGCGCCGCTGCTTCGTTGAACGGATTCACACTGCTCAAAGGCTGGGTTTCGAAAGACAGCCTCGAGGGCCCGTCGTTGCGAGCTAGCGGATCTCGGGACTCCATGTCCAAGATCCAATGTTGCCAATCGTCGAGGCGACGGACATACTCGTTTTCGTCATCGCCTACAACAAGTTCGACTTTATTGGACACATCGCAGGCATGCCGAATTGCAGACATTGGACTGGACGAATTTTTCGTCAGGTCCCTCATACGCCTGAACGCGGCGATGAAGTGCAAATTGACGAAACCTTGCGAGTCCATGTGTCGCCGCAAGAAAACATCCTTGCACAAATTCTCTATGGAGAAGTAATATTCGATTTGAGACTTCAGAAGGTCAAAAGCCGTAGTATCCCATATTTGAGGAGGCGACGAAAATGGGACGGCCGACATTGGGTGCATGGGATACTCGTACGGACCGAACGAGGCCTGGATGGGCGGAAGACGTGTCGTCCCGTTAGGCAAAGACATGCGATGATAATTGGTACCTGCACCACCGCGCCCGCGCCCACCTCTTTGGGAAGAGGGCGTGAAGCCTTGTCCATGAGGGCCTTGGCGCGGTGGTGGGCTGTAAGGTCCCTGGGGTCGTCCTGCCCCAGATCCATTGTTATAGTTGAAGCCATTGAGCTGGTGAGGATGGCCGTTAGGCGCATGGTGGAGTCCACGACCACGGAAGCCCCCTCTCCCTCGCTCAGGTCGACCTTCAGATCGCGTGGCGTGGTTAAAACCGCCATTGCTATGCTGCTGCTGTAGATAAATGTCAGCCTAGTGTATCGCGCAAGTCAAAGATGTGAAATAGACTCGAGACATACCGTAGCTTGCGTCGCCGCGACTTCCTTTCCTCTGTCAATGTTGACCCTTTCATTGCCGCCGTGGGCAGTGCCTCTCTTTTGCTCCTTAGGAGCACCACTCGCATCCATGGAAGCGCGCTTGAAGGCTGGGGGCTGGGAATTGGTCCGATTGGAGCCTGGAGAGCCCTCCTTGGCCCTTTCCTTGGACTCGTTGCGCGAGGTGACAGTCTGAGTGCTAGATACGGCGTTCTTCTCGCTGAGCGGGACGCTTGTGGGAGTAGATCTGCTGTTGTGGGCGTTGCGTGCACCACCACGAGACTGCTTTCGTATCTGGGGCAGCTGTGTCTCGAAACTCACGGTTGGGACAAAATCATACGCCACCCACTTCTCCTTCTGTCGTTTGCTCAAGGAGGAGTCATCATGTGTTTCCTTTTCCTGGCTGGCAACGGGCTCGCCGGACACAGCCGGCTGCTTCTTGTGTTCTTCTTGAACGGCAGTCTTGGGAGTAGGCCAGGATGCAGCGTCATCGACGGATGGAGGCAAATCAGTCTTGCCATCCTTGTCCAAGACCCGGCTACCCTTGCTGCCATTTCGATCTGACCGGCCAGGATCGCTGGCCTTGCGATTTGGCTTGATGCCGTTAGAGACATTTGTCTCTTTGTTAGCGGGTGTGGAAGCAATGAGTGTGGTCTCTTTGACGGGCTTCTTGGTCTCGGCATCGGGGGTCGTTCCATTCAAAACGGGCTCAGACGGTGAGGGGTTTGCCTTTGACTGTAGCTCCTTGCGTTGGTGCCAGACATTTATCGAAGGAATGGGCGCCTCGGATAACTCCTTCTTAGGCATCTCCTGAACTTCTTCCTGAGCCTTGTCCATCTCTGACGCTGCATCGCCGGTCTGCGACTTTTCTGGCACAGCTTTCGGCTTTTTGCCTTTGCGGGATCTCCTAGATTCCTGCTCGTCAACGGACCGCGTGGCTGTACTCGAAGACCTCGTTCCCTTTTCTGCTCGCCTCCAGGGACGATCCAGCCTCCCAGAGTCATCGTCTCGCCTCGATTCGGGTCGTCTTTCGTGGGTTGTTTCGGAGCGCATGTCGCTCTCGGAGCCAACGGTACTGTCAACGTCTTGTTTCTCGAGACCTACATGAGCTCGGGGCTCGGCGGCTCGAGGTTCGGAGGCTCGTGTGCCATGTAAAGATTCGATAGCGTCCTCGGAACTTGACCCTCCTGCCACTGGTGGAGTGCTTTGCGACTGCGGCTGCGACGGTAGCTTTGGCGAGGTGATGGACGCAGACGTGCTTTGTCCCTTCGCAGCTTGCGCATATGAAAATGTCGAGGCGGCAGCCATCTCGTAAAGACCGGCTTCGGCAAGTACAAATCACTCAGGATGACCAATGGAAGCCAGACCACGGGAAGAAATCAAACTGTCGGTTTTTGGCCTTTTGCCTTCCCTCCCCACTCGGGGTGAACCGGTAAGAACGTCGGCAGAATTCAAGGTGCGGTTCGCCGCTCGAGAACGAAGGCCAAGTGGTATGCAGGCGACCAGCAGAGGTAAGCTGGGCAGCGAGGAGTAACTGGAGGGTCGAGCGGAGCCGGCAAGAGGTTTCCAAAGGAGGTAAAAGAAGTCCCGCTTGACTCCAGAACGTGTGCTGGATCTTTGTTCGCTTGGCCGTCTTGGGCAGAAAACGGTTGGCCGGGCCGCAGAGGTTGTGGATGTGCCGAACTTTGTTGGTAAGATTTTTGCTGTCTATTTTTTTCTCTCCCCCACGGTCGACTGCGTACAAGAATGTCTTGGTAACCGGAGGCAATCTCACTGCGCAGCGACAAAACCTGACTCGGGAATGAAAACGAAAGGCAGACGATCGTTGTCTTGGAAATATTTGGTTGAGTCCTGAGCAGTGCACAGGGCAGCGACCAGATGTGATCGAGGGGCGTGGAAGGGGACCCGACCCGCGAAGTAGAATAATCGCCTAAGCCCGATTGGAGTGATGCCTGGTATGTGGGTGGTGCATATGTGTGTGTGTGTGCGTGTGAAATGGAGGGAGGGAGCGAAAGTGAGAGACCAAAGTAAAAGAGAAATCCGAGACAGCGCGAAACCTCAGCGTCGGAAGCCAAGGAGACGGGACTGACGTGCACCTCGGGGAAAGGAGATGAAAGATGCAGGTAGGCTGAAGCAGTGGGTGGAATTTGCCTCTGATGCGGGCGAGCTAAGGCACGGCCAGGCAAGGCAAACAAGGCAACAATTGCTGCTGGCGAAAACGAAAAGGGCCGCTGTCAGTAACGCTACCCAAGGTATTTTGGAGAATTATTGGTGGCAGCAGAAACAGTTTTGCGAGCTGTGGTCATCCACGCCAAACGGGAGGGAGGGGGGCGCGGATACGAGGGTGGAAAAGAGAAGAACCAGGCAGAGGAGGGCACGAGGAAAGGGAAAAGAAGAAGAAAAAAAAGAGAGAGTACAGAGGCAAGCATTACCTTGAGAAATCTCAGGCCACGAGGGAATCAGCCAACGGCCACGTCCTGTCCTGGGAGAGGAAAGTGCGAGTAGTTTTTTTTTTTTCTTCCCTCTGCTCCCCGCGGGTGACCTAGGAATGGGAAAAGGCACTTCACACAAGGTACACACGCACACGCACACGGAGAGAGAAGTCGGGGCGGGTTAGAGTGGGCTGGGCGGGCGGCCAGGGCAAAAGGATGCCGGAGGTTATTTTTTGCGTGCGTGCGTGTGTGAATAATTTAATTTTTTTTTTCCCTTGGCTAGCGAAACGGAGCTGGCTGATGAGCGGCTGGCACCGGGCGCCACCAGAGATTATCACTCGAGTACCTTCCACACAATGATGTGCAGACACAGATGGACCTTGACCATTGCTTGACAATCACTGCGGCGGCACCTGGGCCACTTTTTCTTCTCGTTTCGCTTGCCTCCTTTTCGGTTTTCCGGATGTTGAGTGTGTACACGCATGGGTCACAAGCACAAGGTACCTACTTAAGTACTTAAGTACTTACTTGGACGGTTCGCAGAAGAAGATCCCACCCGCGTGCTCTGCTCTGCTCTGCTCTGCTCTGCTCTGCTTCTGCTCTGCTTCTGCTTCTGCTCTGCTTCTGCTCTGCTTCTGCCCTGCCCTGGCGTGGTGCCGTTGGAGTCGGTGCGCTGGCCAGGCACCAACGCTCAGCAACGGCAGCCGCACCGGCACCGGCACCACGAGCAATGGGGCACCAACCGCACCTTGCAGGGCTTGACTCAGCGATTCGACACACCCTGCTGGGCGGGCGGCGGGCGGCCCAGCGGGAGAGCCTAGATTGATGTCTCGCGCATGTGCGTCTGCATGTGCCGCTTCGCTGCGCTGCCGGAGCTTTTCGTCTGCTCTCCCATGCTTTCCTACAGGGGGTGCTGGCTGGTGATGCGTCGGTAAAAGCCGGTTTCTGATTGACGGGCTCGTTGCCATCGAAATTACTCACAGGCCCGGGACATGCGGTCTTGATCCGGACCTTATTGTATTGCACGCATGGAGCTAGCCAAGGTACCTCCTACCTCCCTGGGTTCTTGGGGGTGGGCACACCATTCTTGCCGTCGCTTGAGTGTGACGAGGCGTCGGCCATCTACCTGTACGTCGACTCTGGTCCCCAAGGAAGTGAAGCCTCCCAAAGGGCCGTCAGGTGAGGTATCCCGCTCCAGTGTGACTATTGATTTGCTCTCATCACGCAGGCGCTGGATGTGAGTCAGTTGACTCTTTGACTGCGTTCTTCCTCCCTCCCCTCTCTACTATCCTGTCTGCCATCCTGTGGTGGCTCTGGATCATTTGCCCGTGCCGCAACTGATGGGCCCTCGGCTCGATCGACCGCTGGTCCCCAGCCCAGCACCACTCCGTCACATGACCCTCGGAATTGCTTGTTTACTCGTACAGATTGACATCTGGCTTCGATTTGTTGGTGTTGCGACAACATCTGCGTCCATTTCTCCTGCCCCTACCACCAACTGCCCGATGTCTTGATGCATTCGATGAATAGAGTTTCATACAAGCTAGCAGGTAGTTTCGCTTTGGCAGTCCAGCTTAGTGGCAGCAGAGCTGTGCCTTGGCCCCAGAAAAGCTGGTCGAGGTACTCAAAACCCCGAGCTACAAATCGAAGCGGGAAGCCAAGTCAGCTCTATCTCTTCGTGGCATCATGCGTGCCACGCCCTAGCTAGCTGTCAAAAGAGTCTCTGGCTCCAGCTACCGATCCGAAACTCTAGCAGAGTCGTAGATGGTCTTGACTACGTCAGATCACAAAGCGGCACGATTCCGCAAACTGCGCAAAGGCGCCCGTCCAATGAAAGGAGCATTCATGCCGTACGTGACATGTCATCCCGCCAAAATCGGCGAGAATAACTGCCTATACCGCGCTGCCATCATTGAGGGAGTGAGTCAGCTTGTGATATCGCTCACTCCCGGCAATTAACAACAGTTCATCTTTGTGTGTCACTAGTACAAATGCACCACCGGAACTGTCATAACGTTCTGGAGAAAGGAATGGACGAAAACGCGAGGATTGAGGATCGCCCGCAAGTCATTTCACTTGTGCCCGTCAGGACGTGCATGACCCATCCTGACGCCTCCGAGCAACTATCCGATAACTCGGGTGCCGGCTCACAAGCGGCGCCCAGCGTTTTACTCCAGAGTGGTGAACAGAACAGGCAACCCAAGGAATGCATTTGATGTCCACTGCTCCAGATGGCAATTCACTTGCTCACCGCCTGAAACTCGTCTCTATTTGCTGTCACACACGCCTTCCCCAGACGCGGTCAGCTGATGATACTTTTGGCGCTAGTGATGATGGCACCCACCCATCCAAAAGACACCCTCAGCATTTTCTCGTGGAGAGGACCTTTTTAGCACCGATCATTGACCATCATCGACAAGGATGATAACTCAAAGTTAGGAGGACAAAGTGAAAAGTTGAGAATGGATGGAGGGGAGGCGACAGGCAAGGAAACGCTGATCGTTGTTATGAAAACGCCTGCTGGTTGATAAATATATGAACAAACTGCTTGCTCTCATGTGACTTCCCCGACCTACATCCAACTACAACAGCCGTCATACGACCAAAGCTAGTTGTGAAAAGCGTGCAACTACCGGCTGCGCTCTCTCCCAACCTCATCGAAAAATAGTTTGCGTAATGATACAAGTCAACTCCACTACGCAGTGTGTCTGCGAATGCGGCACAATTTTCAAAGGCCAATCGACTCAACCTGACATCCATGATGTCGCCTGCCTAGCGCCAAACGACGCGGCTAGACGAAGACCTGTTGAGCCCATCGGGAAGTAGCTGACCAGGTACCAGAGCAGGCAAGCCAACTGAATGAGGGCCGAGAACAGCGTGAGAAGAGTACTTTGCAGCTGCAAGAATGTCAGTCTATTGTGCATGAAAAATGAGCCCTCATGGACCATTCTGCCATGGGAGGAGAATGAACACCTCGCGGAGAGCAGGATGGTAACAGGACACGAACCTTGATCGCAAACACCAATGTCATGATAATGGAGCCAAAATAAGCTGTGGTGAACGGCAACCTCGGCGCAGATAAGAGATGATAGACATAGTTCATCGGGCCCATGACAGCAGCAAACGAAGCTAGAAACAAGAGAGATCCCATGGACCATCTTCACGTTACATGTCAGCTGCGTGACCAGTATGGAGAGGGAGAGGGGGAGACAAGGTGGAGCTATTTGGATGAAGTTGGGGCTGGGATGGTCGAGCACGTCTCTCGAGGTTGCAATTCAGCCGTTGCTTTCAAAATTGGCGCGGGCATCACGATGAGGCAGGCAGTTACTCGATAAGTGCGGATCTATCTTGACAGCCGCACGCCTTTTCAAGTAGAGGGGAAGTGTGTGGCATCGGGAGAGATGCATGTCCACGACGTAAGATGACGAATAATGTAGAAACGGGGAAAATCGAGAAACGTGAGCACGTACAAGATCACAAATTTGCGAGGTCTGGTAGCCAACAAGGGGAGTAAGGTAAAGCAGATGACGAAACATGCCAATGCCGCGAGGTTGCAAGCCCCGAAGACTAGCAGTCTGTCCCATCTGCTGACTATGAGGTTCGTCAGCTTTCTTGACCAAGACGCGGGACATGGTAGAAAGCCGGGCACTGGATCGGCGGGATGCGCTGTGCCTGTTCCGCTGCCAAGTGCCCGGATCTGCTGCATCGGACTGCTTCATCTTGCAGCGACGACTGAGCCAGGGGAATGGTGGCCAAGGGCAAAGAGATGTTTGCTGGGATCGGGATGCGAGTGTACAGGAGGATGTGACACTTACGGACAAACCAGCCCTCTTCCTCTTCTCGCCGACTTGGGGCCGGAAGAGGCGCACCAGGTCCGGATTCTGAGGTGGGAAGTCGCACATAACTGCGGTCCTGGAAGGGATTCAAGTTCCTGACGGACGCTAAGAATCCCGTCTCGGGGGCTGTGCTTATTGGTTCGTCTTGTCGCCGGCTCCAACCCAAGGAGCCGATGGAGTCGCGGAACGATGCAGACGCCATTGTCTCTACGCAAGGGACCTGAGCCCGTCTCTCGCGCGGGTGAAAGATGGTGAGGACTAAGAACGGCTGGCAAAGACGAGATGGGCGTGACCGCGAAGCAAAGGCGTTTTGTGCAATCTAGTATATAAACGTGTCGTCAAGTGATAGACACCGCCGAGAAAACCAGCAAGTTGTCGAGAACGGCTTGTGAGTTTGCTCCTATGCACAATCAAAACTCAGCGCTCTTTTTCTCGTTTTATGACGGGCGACTAGACAGCTGCCTGGAGATGGCGCACATGGGGCGAGCCACGGTCGCAGAGGCGTGAGAAGAGGCATACCTCACTCACCAGGCTGAGGTCTTACGTCACGCCGCCGCGAGCGACAGCATCAGACTTGTCCAGGTCAAATCTCGGTGGGTGAAGGCCCCAGCGGGTGTCACGAGGAAAGACCGCGCGTACCGTCCACGGTGCAGGTCAAAGTGCGCACACAGAAGTGGATTTATGTGGGATTCGAGGTCGGGTTGCAGCTGCGGCTGCAGAGAGCCGATGCAAAATGGCAATTTGAGAGGCGGCGAGGGTGACGACGCGGGCGACTTGGAAGAGTAGAGGTTGGAGTGGGTACCGCAACGGCCTTCTCGGCCAAGAGGTGGACATTTTTCTACGGTAGCAAGAGACATGTCGCTTGGGCGCGGTGCTGTCCCGAGTCGCCCGGATCTCCAAATCCATGCTGCCGAAAGTCATCTTGCGTCTAGCTTTCCCTGCTCCAGCAGTTTGTCGAGAACGACTGAGCAATTTGCACCATTTGAGTATATACCATCAGCACCTGAAGTACGGACGGACTTTGAACTCTGCCTCGCCCCTCCTTTCCCTACTTTACCATGGTCATGTTACCGGGTAGCAGTGGGGTCAAGCCACAGTGTCTAATGCGAGGATCTGCCGCGAGTGCGATGGAGCGAGGGGCTGACAATTGTGGCGAGCAAGACCTCCGTGCATTCTTCTCTTTTCCAAAGACGCAGCTTCCCATCAACGTTTGACTGAAACTTGCATCCCGATATGTTGAATAGCAGTGGAAGAAGTCTTTATCAGTCATGATCAAAGCTTATAGCCGTGTACATTTTATTTCCCTCACTTTCACTTTTACTCTCTGTCATTGGCTAAGCCGAAGCATCCTGTGAGTGAACATGATGTGGAGACTACCAGGTAGGCACCTTAGAGACACACCTTTTGGGCCAGAGCTGTATATCTATCTGCACGAAGCCACTTCTCCGAGAAACCTACTACACGAATGGTGTAGGTCTAGGCAGCTGCATCCCGAAGACGCAAAAAATCGTTGCTATGGCCTGGCAAGACTGGAGTCTAGAATACAAATACTCCTACCGCCTTCCGACCTAGACTTTGAGGCCTTTTGATCGCTGGTGTAACCATGTTACGGTATCGGGTCTTGGCCGCGTTTCATAGCTGGTATGCGCGCGGGCTGGCATGGACCAAAAATAGGCCTCGAGTCGAAGAAAAGGGAAAGAGCTTCCCTTTTTTTGACTCACCACAAAAATCTAGAAAGAAGAAGAGAAGGAATAAAACAGAGGGCTCGATATGAGGAAGGTGCCATTATGGCAGAGACTTGTCATTATGATTTGACGGTATGATCAAGACTCGCGAGGATTTTTTGAAAAATAAAACAGAAAAGCATCGGATCATGTCGGGCTTTGGGGGGCGCGGGCCAAACACACTCAGAAAAGATGTCGGACACTTGGCAAGCCGGGAGATCAAAGGTCGACCCCGAGAATTGGTTTGCTGCTCAACTAACAAGGCGGGTGCTTGCTGAGAGATATCTTGGCCTGGTGCACCAAGTTGCCAGAAGTAGCGTCCATTTCGACCGACCCACAGGCCATTCATCATTCCCTGCCTACGGTATGTTCACGGACAAATGATCAACTCGATCTCGGACACCCTTGTAAAAGCGGCTTCGGGCATGCAGCCACCAGAGTCGTCTCGTGGCCCCCAGTGATGCGCTTTGGGTGGGCGAGGTAGCAGCCGTGTCAAACCCCGGAAGCCGACTGGGGGCTGGCGAGTCTGTCATCGAGGGTCGTTGCCGCTGTCGTTTACATACTAGGTACGTATCATCAAGGCGTCCAAGGCTTACCGAACAGTTGGTGGTGATGTGTACAAGCTGGATGAACTTTTTCGAAACAGAAAGTTTTTTCGGTACCGGAGAACCCTTTCCTCCGCTCAAGTCGTTGCCCATGCTGGCCTCGCTGCGCCGGGTTGAAAGATGTGCTTTTGTCTCCCTGGTCCATCCATCAAGTC
>JAPFVV010002117.1:0-16378 GCA_030780945.1 Aschersonia sp. MBC 593 | reverse complement strand
CGGCCCTACCGGGGGTCGCCTGCGGCGGGCTGTCCTCGCTGCGCTCGAGTCACTGACCTCAGCTTGAGGTCTTGGATTTGACCAGGTATGCACGTTATGTGCCTCCGGCGGCCCTGCCGGGGCCTGGCCTCGCTTCGTTCGAATTACCGCTGCCTTCACGGCCATATTGTATCAATCCGACTTAAATGAGTGACATCTGAACCCCGTCGAGTAGAGTATCTGCCTCCGGCGGCCCTACCGGGGGTCGCCTGCGGCGGGCTGTCCTCGCTGCGCTCGAGTCACTGCCCTCAGCTTGAGGCCTTGGATTCAATCAGGTATGCACGTTATTTGCCTCCGGCGGCCCTGCCGGGGGAGGGGTGCTGGCCACGCTGCGCTCGAATCACCGCTGTTTTCGCCACTGCAATTTGTGTGCTCGACTTGCAATCGTGGCGTCTCAACCGGCTGAGTGTCCTGCCGGGAGCTGGCTGGCCTCGCTGCGCTCGAACGTGCCTCGTAATAATACTATACAACACAGCAAGCCGCTGTCCATGCCCCCGGGGAGCATTCTGTCCAGAGCGAGAAACAGCACAGTGTTAGTGCGGGACGCCACGTCTCAATTCAGCTTCCCCCCTCGCTAGTACCGCAGGTATCGTACAGATCCGGTACCTTGTATCCTGCGTACTGTAAACGCATCTGTACATGGTGTGTTTGGGCACGGGTTGGGCGACCAGGACAGGGCACGCAGCAGCCGCTGTCATGCCCGTCATCCGAAAAAAAAAAAAAAAGGAAGGAAACAAAGGAAAAGAAGGAAGAGGACGACGAGGGCGGCTCGGGCGAGTCTCCGCTATACACTGCACGCACACATGCATGGCAATGCATGCTATTACCTAACAGCAACGCCCATGACAGCTGAGTGCGTATCCACTTTCCCCCATTTGCATCTGCCCCTGCTTCTGATCTTACATACCTACTACAACACCTTTCTTTGCCTTGCCTTACCCTATGTAGATACCCAGGTGAGATGCCTGGTTTCTCTGGGCTTCCGTTCGTGGTAGTGGAAAAAGGGAGGCGGAATGCTCAACAAGGTTGCCCGGCTCGTCCAGGGTACCAAAGCTAGACGGCACCGTTCCATCCAACCTAATTCGGAGCCAGACCGACAAGCCAAGCCAAACCAAACCAATCCAATCCAATCCAAGCCAATTCAATCCAATCCAATCCAAACTAATCCAAGCCAAGCCAAGTCAGTGCCGAACTTGAAAACCTGGAGCTGCTGTACTCTCGTTGGTAAAAACCCCCCTGACTAGGTACCCTAGGGAAGGTATGTACAGTACGTAGCTGCCGGCGTGGCGCGCGAGTGGCGTCGAGGCCGCCCCGGCATCGCGAGAATTCCAGCCGCCGTTGCTCCCAACGTCACGGCATTGGAGGCACGAATCACGCTCGAACCATCATGCACGACTCTCATCACGTCACTGGCATCTTGGGGCCTAGACTCTCGACACTGACACGAAGTAAGAGGCAGTAATGAAGCAAGAGGATTGACCCCTGTAGATTCGAAAATTTTTCAAGCTTACTAAGAGAAGCTTCTGATAGCCCGGCTACCTCATGTACAATGCACCTCATTAACAGCAACTGGCATGTTTTCCCCCACACAAAACCCGGCAATTTGTACAGCCACGTTGGAAAAAGGTTTTTCTCTTCCCGACACGATTGCATCCTGTCGAATCAGATCCCTCGCCCTCATCCCGTGTAACGTCTGATCGGGAGACCCCCCCGCTCGGCTCGACTAGCCCCGTCTTTCCCGGACCCGGCGCGGACGAGATGGAATGCATCATTTCTCCGCGAAAAAAACGCCAAGCTACTCCACAACCCGCTTTTTGCCGTCCTGCACATGCAGAATCTGCTTGAAGAGGGCATTTTTACCGTCAAGGTATGTGTCATAGTCTGTAAATAGAAAACAAAAAACTTTGTCAGTTGATTCCAAAACCCACGGACAGGGGAACCGGGTCGCGGCCAACACTACTCACGGTTTGCCTCCGCATACTCGGCGTTGTGTTGCATCAGCCAATCGTCGGCCTCGCGTAATTTGCTCATGGGCACTCGAGGCAGCAGATGGTGCAGCAGGTGGTAGTTGTCATCGTGAGGCTGCAAGAAGCGTTGGAACCAATTGTTTGCTGGGCTGGACCGCGTGAACTGTCCGAACTATGTCAGCAGAAACTCCAAAACACCTTTCCGCAGCGCAAGGACTATTTCGACACTTACCGCCAAAACGCTGTCCTGCGGAAGACCCGAGTGATCGATAATTTCTCGTAGCACGTAAAAGGCATACGTAAACGTGCACCGCGACAGGTGAAAGAGCACAACGAATGAACTGATCCGAGAACTTCCGGCAAACGACCAGTTTGAGTTGGCTGGCTGCAAGTACAGAGTGAGAAAAGAGACGGTCGCCCACCACACGGTGAGGAAGAGGGGCGCGTCGAAGAAGCTCCCGATCACATGTTGTCGGAACAACTTGAAGTCGAGCATATCGTAAACGACGAGGGACGGGAATGACTCATGTTCATATACACCGTTCTGGGGTTCATTGTCAGCAGAGCTCCTTTGCTAAGCAACAAGCAGCCATGGAGGCAACCGAGGGGAAAGACGTACGCGGTAGTGTCGCAGACTGGTATCATTACCGTTTCCATGATCAGGATCCTCGGCTGTCCCGAGGTACCAGTGGTGCGCGTTGTGAGAGTTTCGTTGCTGGTTCGCCGTGCTCATCGCCGGAGGTGCCAAAGCCAGATTGGCAACGAGGTGATTCAATTTCTGATGGAAAAAATAACAAATCAGCACTGGAATTGCTTGGACTGCAGTCACCTCCTCGTCTCACCTTGTTCTTGAATAGGTTCATGTGAATACTATCGTGAGCCAAGGTTGAAAGACCCCGCTGGCCCCAAGACATCAATAGCAAGCCGGCCAACAACGTTGCCGGCGAGGGTTGCCGAACAAAGAGCTGGTGGCCCGCCACGATCATGCCCCAGTCTTTCACCAGTTTACTGATATTGAGAGAAATTAGCTCTCCATCGGGAAGATCTGCCAGAGCGTCAGTCAGATGGCCCAAACTTACAGAAGACATTTTGCACCGGTAGGACTCTCCCATTTCCGCAGCATCTCCGGAGGGATGCTGGCCCGGAAATTCTTAAGCTCAGCGTGGACTGACTCAGCAGGCATCTTGATCTTTGTCTGTGTCTTTATCTCTTGCACTTTGTTTCTGTAGAGGACAAGTTGATGCTCAGGAAGGATACCACATCGATGGCAGTCTGGGAGCAGGCTCATCTGCATAAATACCGCTTGCCGCTTTTTGCCTCCTTTGAAAAACTTTCCTCCTGCATGGGCTTTCAGCTCTGGTTGAAGGCCCCAAAGGGTACTTCGTGCATGGCGGCAAGTATTGTACGTAACGACCTGGGCAAAACTGGATATCAATACTACGTGATGGAATGTACTCGAGGACCTTGTCTCACAATCCATTTTCGTCTAACGGATCCCCTGTGATCGGACCGCTGCGTGTGACATGAAGAGCTCCAATTCACAACGTGAATTGGATCCAAGAGCGGAGGCTGCAAGGTTTTTTTTGGGGGCATACCCGGACTGAACCGTGATCCGCCTTGGCGGGAAGACGCGGTATCAACCTCTGGTTCCCGGCAATGCCACTGACTGGGGCCATGGAGCCGCGGGATGGGATCACCATGAACCTGTGTCGTGCTGGCCCACTATTGCCAAAATATTGCCAAACTGGTGTCATCGGCGCCAAATCAAACGACGAAGCTAGATTCGGACAAACAGACAGGCCAGCTCTGTATGTGGCAACAGGGGCGGGCCATTAGTCTGTTTGTGGCGGAGACAGGGTTGAAAGCATGCCTTTCGCCACGATCCATGTTCCTCTTGCGGCCAGTGGTATGTGATGAAGACTCACGACTTTCGCGTGTCCTGTAAGCCAGACTCTGCTTCTTGCTGAGTGTCGAAGAAATTCGCAGTCCTTGAATGTGCTCTCCAAGCGATTGCCCGAAATTGACTTGAACGTATCCAGCCTTTTGATTACATAAATCCAATGTACAGTATTTCTTATAGTGTGCAGATCTTCAACAAATCCCTGCCTGCAAGCAATCGAGATCTGGTAAAACTTTTCAAGCAGATGGTTGGCTTTATCCACACTGCTTTGTCCTAGCCCTGACGCCTCCTTTCCAGGCGCGTCAACAAGGCCCGCACCAATGCAACATCGCGATTTGCGCCGAGGCTTATTGCCCAGCAGACTTCCCGCATCGCAGTCAAAAGCTGAGCCTCGGAATCCCGACCCGGCTCTGCGGGTCCTTCGGCGTAGCAACAGTCACCCCGTTTCAAAATCACGTCACCGTCAATGGACCGTAGCAGGGGCGCTCTTTCTGGGCCGCTCTCATCGTCATAAACCTCACCCCGCAAACGGAGGTATCTGAACTTTTCGAGAAGAGAGTGTAAAGCTGCTGCCACCGTCGTGGCCAAAGCTTCTCGACCAGTGTGGTCCAATCGCTTGGCGTTTGGCTTATGAAGCGGCTCAAAGTCGCCTCTGACCTTGAAATCACCGCGAACGATGAGCACGTATGATGGATCTTGAAATTGTCGTTAGCACTTGGTCGACCATTTATGTCACCGTTCTGAGACTGAGGCCATACCTCGGATCTGAATTTGTCTCCCTGCTGGAACACAATGAACACGCAGCAGTCCTTCATCGTATGCGGCACGGATGCTGTGTTCCTGGCCAAGCCCCCCGAGCAGCTCATCCGCATCTTCGAGCACGTCGTAGTCTTCATCTGATATCGCAGAAGCCAAGGATCGTGGAGGAGAAGGCGAAGCACGAAGTGCATGTTTCAAGTCAGCGTAGCACAGCATCTGTTTTTCTGTGATTTCCTGCTTCGAAAAATGAGGCCAAAAGCATGAAACGCCACCGCGAGACAGGTCGAGGACCAGCCCGCTCTCGGGTTGAACCCCCGCGAGGCTCAACGGCCACGGTCTCGTGTCCGAAGCATATTGTTGGACTTTTCTCCTGATCAACTGCCCGACGCAAGTTTCGCAGCGCTCGGTCTTGCCGAAATCGAGGATGACTTGGCCAGTAGACTGGCTCAAGGCAACGTCAAGCTGCTTCTCAAGAGAAGGGATCGAAGCAAAGACTACGGAAAAGATACGTCAGATGCCGCTTGAAACATCCGTACAGAACAATCTGTCATTCGTTACCTACATTGGTTTCCGTGCACAATGATAACGTCTTTGGGCACGTCACAGGCGTAAAAGTCACCGTCTGTGGACAATAACGTCGCACCAGAAGATCTTCTATCCCAGGCCAACGTCTCACAATCGTTGTGATGAGCGTCTCCGAGTGCGGGCGGGCGTCCGATGCCTGCGCGCAAGCGTGGATAAATGGTGATAACGGACGCTCTCTGCGAACGATTTGGTCAGTCATGTAATTAGCACTCATAGATGACTGCACATACCGAATCATGCATCTCCCACCCAAAGTGTTGCAGGATCGCCAGGCCAAGACCAATGAAAAACCCTGGCAGAAAGTCGATGAATGTGCATGCGAGAACCGTGCCCAGCACTACCATCCATTCCGACCACATGAGCTCCAGCGCCGAAGTCCACAACGCTTCAATCACCAGGTCCAGCCCCAGAAAGAGGACAAGAATTGAAGCCACAATTGTCGGGACAAACGTGAGTAAATGGCCAGAGAAGAAGAACAGAATGATCGTGAAGCCGGTCGCGATCAAGGCTTCGAGCCGGCCCCCACCCGCAAATGTGAACAGTCGCGAATTTGCAAGGACGACAAGGTTGGGCAGCGACCCAACAGCTCCGGAAAAGAGATTGGACAGCCCATGGCCTATCAGCTCCCAGTTCATGTTGTATGAAGGCTCGTCCAACATGACACCCATAGCGGGGATGAAAATGGGCAAGTTCAGGACGCCAATTATTAGGAGCAATAGAATATTCTGAATAGCGGCTCCCATGGCGCTCCACTCAATCATATGGAAGTCGAAAAGCTGCCAGTAATTCCAGGCCGGTTCCAGACCGCTGGAGTTTCCTGACGATTTCTGCACGGTGAAGAGCCATCCTCTCGCGGCCAAAGCTTCCATACCGCGGTCGTTGGCGGATCCTTGGATCGTAACGATTATCCAGAAGAGGACAGCGATCGAAATAACATAGGCCGGAACGTACATGGAGTGCTCCGTCAACCCTTTGGTCAGCTTACTCAGCCTTTCCGAGCGCATTGAGACACAGAGCACTATGGTAGGAAGAACAGTCGTCGCTAGTAGAGGGATGCGCTCGGCCGTGAAAAGGACATTTTGCATTGGTGATGAAGCTGCGTCGTCGGTCGCTGGCGGTAGAGTCAGCTCCAGACCCAGGGCAAAGAGCGACAAGCCGATTGCACCTGCTCAGTGTCAGCAGCTATTTGACGAGTATGGGGATATCCACTCGTCTCACCAATTGTCCCATTCAAAACGGTGCTTGGAATGTATTCGACCTAAGTCTGCATCAATATCTCAACTTCTCCGTCCTAGACTTCATGTACCCACCATCCAGCCAAGCCGTAAAAGGCCGAGGGCAAGGAAGCAGAAGGCAATCAGAAAGCTGGTCATTGCGTACGCCGCCATGACCGTGGGCAGGAGCTTCGGGCTTTCTGCGCCCAAGCTGTCCTGAATATCCGCAGCAATGCCGCGCACAAAAGGCAAGACTTCTATGAGCATACTGCCCAGTGCTCCGGGAAACAGCGAGCCGCCCAACGTCATTACAAGCTGCGACATAATTGTGCTCATGATGTAGATGGACATGGCCTGGACTTGCAAGCCAGCAAAAGCTGGACCTTGCTGCGCCGAAGGAAATACCAAGAGTCCCGTTGACGCCGCATCGAGCGCGTTGAGAAGTACGGCCAGGATGATGGATGGCAGGCCTCTGGAAACCCTGGGAAGAGCGTTCTGGAGAACGCGTTTCCACCGAGAGGCCGCCATGGACTCGGTGATCTGACGCCTTTGCTGGTCGAACATGGTGACCGCCGTACAACTGGCAGAGATGAAGCGGAAGCGGAAAGGCTACTGTCAGGATGATCAGGCTTTGCAGAAGAGTGATTTTCCACCATGGCCGTACAGTGCAGTTGAATTGTCGTCTCACTGTCGACCCCTGGCCTGCATCAAAGCCAAGCAAGGCAGAAAGAAAGAAACAAAAGCACCGAAAGCTCTATTAATCCGCGGAATTAATGACGACATTTGGTTCTGTGACTGAAATGAATCAGTCATGCATACCGAGGTACGTACAGTATGCCAGGTTGGAGCAGCTGCAAGGAGATGGGACGAACTAGGCGAGTTCTTGCAGGAGGAGGGCAGGCGTCACCAGACTTGCAGCGGACCCGTGCAAAATCGAAGCCAGTAGCATGGACTCCATGGTGTCCAGTTAGAGATATTTCGGCAGAGTGCCGAGAAATTGGTAGGAACGAATCGGTGAAGATGCGCAGACGTGCGGCGGGCTATTGGCACCTGACAAAATTGACTTTTGGCACGAAATACCACCTCGCAATGGCAAATGAGGCCCGAAAGAGCCTAGCCGCACCCGGCGCCTTGTCAGAACTAAGGGCGTCCAATCAAGTGGATAACATGCCTGGATCGTTAGGCGCCTGTAAACGGCAGGGCGTGTTGCACACCCAGCGTTCGGTCCGAGAACTTGATTGGCCCTTCCCGCTTTGTTCTTTTCCTTTTCTTCTCAGCTACGCCACTCATTGAAGTACACATTTTGATTCACCGGTCCCCGTTGTTCTCTGAGTGGAATCGTGCCGCTGCCGACCAGCCGTTTGCAGCAACAAGATCGAATCAATTGACGACAAAGGGAACTCCGTACAGAACCATAGGGAAAAAAAAAGTTTCACAAGAAAAGGAAAAAAAGAAAGAAAATAAAAGAAGAGAAGGGAAAAGAATTCTCCGAGAAAATCAATAGCGGCCTCCAAAAGCAAAATCAATAATGAGCGGCGTTTCGACGGCACAGAAACTGCTCCAGGCAGCACACATCGCGCCGGAAATCTTTCAACTTCGTCCAGACTATCGTGCCCTGCTACTCGTGGTCGAAGGCATCCCCCCGGGCCCGAGCGATGCCCACAGCGAAACGCTCTTGCAGCAAGCCGAAGCCTCAGCCAAAGAACTGCTGGCCAAGACGCCCGTCACCCAAGTCCCGCACATTGCCGCCTGGAGAGACGCATACAAGGCATTTGGAGCAAAGCCCCAGAAGACTCGCAACAGTCTCGAGCAACTGACTCGCCGCGCCGAGGGTGGCTTGCCGCGCGTGAACCGGTTGACGGACATTTACAACGCCATTTCCGTCAAGCACCAGGTGCCCGTGGGAGGCGAGGATCTGGACAAGTACCAGGGCTCGCCTTTTCTGATCCGGGCCAAGGGCCAGGAGCAATTCAAGACGGCGTCTGGTGGTGAGGAGGTTGTCGAAGCGCCCGAGCCGGGCGAGCCCATTTGGTGCGACGAGGGTGGGATCACTTGCCGCCGCTGGAACTGGCGCCAGTGTGCCCGGACGGCGCTGAGCGACGACACCACGCGCGTGCTTTTCATCTTGGATGCGTTGGATGGCCTTTCGGACGATGCTCTGGCCAAGGCGGCCGAGGAGCTTGGTTCGGCATTGAAGCAGCTCTCTCCTGAAGTGCGTACGGAGCAGAGGCTGGTCAAGGCCGAGACATAGGAGACGAGACAGGAGCAACTAGCCAATCAAATTCCCTTATCAACCATGAAATCATGAATGCTCTTCGAAGCTGCCAAGCTAAAAAAAAAATTGAGGTGTTGGACAAGGATGGCATTTCAATGTTGACTCCCCCTCCGGACGAAAGTAAACTCAATACTGCCAGGTAACTTGAGCATAATCCACCTATTACAAACTTGTAAAACTCCCTCAATATCTCAATTATGAAATGGGTCTTGCCGGTGTCGTTACACCATTCTGTAAACGCAAGACTCGTTCGGTTTCGCCTCGCTCAAGAAACTAACGGATGAGACACACTGTGCAGTGATCGTCCGAGGAACCGACAACGGGTTTCCACACTATCCCCATTCTGCATGTAGAGTCTCGCGATTAATATATCGAGATGGAGAGAAAAGAGGAAAGCACTAGGTGCACTGACTTATTGGAGTGTCTCCAGCTTTGATAGGCTGCACGAAAAGGGAAAGGCTCATTCAGGTTGTTGGCAAATTCAGACCGGCTGAGGATGTCAGGGCCACATGATGCCTCTTGCCTCTTTTTTGCGTGTCGTCACACTACATTTGTTACGGAAATTATTCCCATGAATTTCCCAGTAAGCTCCTCGGTAGCGGTACCAACGTGATCTCCATTGGCAGCCCGTGGTGCGCGAGCACCTACATGAGTTCACTGTCTGTGGACGTGATTGCCGCAACGTTGACGCGTCCTGGTTCTGTTGTCAAGTGCCAGCGTTGCGGCAGATGAGAGTCTACGGGGGAAGGCGGGATATGGGGGAAGACGGGAGGAGTATGTAAGCCAAGATGACACAGTCAGCTACGGAATATTAAAATATGTTGCGTTCCCAGTTTCTCTATCGCTAACTGCTTACATCTCATACTGGCGAGTTGGTCTTATATCTGTACCGGACCCGTCTTAGAACAGCTTCCTTCCTTCATCTTCTTGGTGGAAATAACTGGTGACCGGACTCTCCTGCTGGCGCTGGTAAAAGCATGATGATCACGGGCATCAATCTGCGCATGGCATCGAGCGCAGCGAGGCCAGCCCGGGACAGCGACCTCTGGTAGGCCGCCGGAGACTCATCAGCCAGACGATGCGGAAAAGCTCTGCTTAGCGCTCTTGCGCCCATGAGCTGTGACCAGCCAAGTATGTTATTTGCCTCCGGCGGCCCTGCCGGGGGCTGGCCTCGCTCCGCTCGAGAGTCTCCCTCTGCTGGCTCTGTTTTATGGTCAATGATGCTTCAGGGGAGCAAACTAAAGAAGGAGGCAATGTACTAACGCCAGGGACTGCTGCCTGGTCTCCTTGCCTAGAACCAGGCTTCGAGTTTAGACGTTGATGTGTTGGCTTCCGAGCACCTCGCGTTGAGCACAAAAATGAAGGGACGCTGTGAGGCTCTACTCGTTGCCCCGAATTACTACCGGTGCAGACGGGTGAACCACGAATACTATTGCACTTGTATGGGGACCTGACTGACTCGGAAAGTTGTCCGGCCGGGGAGCGGCCGTGGCATCTTACGACGATGGACAACGTCCCAAAATGGATCACCACGCTGATTCCCCAGCGGTGCGACGGACGTGTGATCACAGCTGCCGGGCTTGTGATCTTACACGTGCCACCGGTGCGGTCAAGGGCCAAGCTGTGTGTGAGCAGACGCCGCCCGTAAGAGTTGAGCGGCTTTTCAAACTCCTCACGCCGAGCTGGCACTGAGCGTAGATAGTAGTTCCTCATGGTCTGATCAAGGCCTCGGTTTGTGAGCGCCAAGTTGCCTGAGACAAATCCTTCTCTCCGTGAGCGTGCGGTAGCGCGCGTACGGGGGCCGCCCAGCCATACGCCTTGAAATGTAGCGAGTCAGTCTGGCGAGGGACGATGCTTCGTAGCGTTCCCATTCTTGCAATCAGGAGGCCGATGCTTTGTCTTGAATCAAAACCCTCCCGAATAGCCTTTCCTGTGGTAAAAACTCCCTTGCGAGTCAGCCGTTTCAGCAACAGTTCTGGTGAACAATGCCTCCCTCTCCTCCCCTCCCCCCTGGAGATGGTACACTCCCTTCAAAGTTCTCTGTTTGGTTCGAATATTGCGGTCTGTCGGAGTTTGGACTTTCTTTGACCAAAATTTGCAAAGCGAAAGCTGCAAGTCGTTGGCGTATTGTGGACGGTGACGCTGAGTCCTCTGTGTCACTGGCATGTTCCGTGCCTTTGAAGGGCAGGAATCATGGCTTTGGTGCGAAAAAGTGCGTTTGAGCCTCTGCCATCTCAAGCTTCGTGAGCTGCGGGAGATAAACATCAGACTTTCTGCAACATGCTGCTCGACATTGCAAGAACATACTACTGTACAGTAGGACAGACACGCTGCCTGGAGCAAAGTTTTCTGTTCACCTATTACTTCTGGGAAACGCCCACTGATATCGGCTGGAAGCCGAGTCTGATTTCAACATGTTTCACAAAGAAGCCCTTGAAGCGAAAGCCCAGCAACGGAGCGTCACAGCAGGCAGATATGAGTGAGTCTCTGAAGTACCAGGTCAAGTTCTCTGATGAGTGCTCATCCAGATTTCTAACGGTGGCCAGATCGATCTTTCATTGAAGACGGAATATGCCATGGACGGCATTCAGCTCAGCTCCAGTGCGACTACCGAATAGACCGCTGCCGGAACGAGCTCCAAGAGAAGATCGCCGCGGCAACATCATCTGAGGGATCTTTATCCGATGCTTCGGATTGAGTGATTTCCTTGTGTGTGTCAGCACCATCGTCTTGCAGCGGGCAATGCTGACTCTCGCAAGGCAGAGCACAATCGAGCGTAGCGAGGCCAGGCCCCCGGTAGAGCCGCCGGAGGCGAACGAAACACTCGGCTGATCATTGTGAAAGGAGTAGCGGAGCTGTACAGAGGTAGGATTGGGTGTCAAGGCTATGCGGGCTTGCGATGAAAAGACACCTTTTGCAGCCGTTGGAAGCATGGCACAAGATGGGCTCGGCTTCGACCAGGTCGGAAAGGTCGTTATCTCTTGGGCAAAAACTTTTCCTTCCTCAGACTCGCTCCTGCCCATCAGAGGTGCGGACTGAGCGGTGCATTTAAAGAAGCTCGCCCCGACCCTGATCACAGATACCCCTTTGCTACAAAGAAACGTTGTCAGTGGCGATCAGCGGGAGGCCTTTCTAGTGAAACCTATGCCTGAGTCCTTTCCCAGACAAGAGTGAGAGGTCTTTGAAAACAATCATCTGTTGAACCTCTGCTCGACCGAGGGTCTGTGGCGTCCCGTAAGCGCGGCCCAGCTTTGTCTGCTCTTACCACAAGACAATGACCATCCGCGGCGGCCAGTCATCCGACTTGAGACCTGCATTGAATTTGACAGCCTCGTGGCGGTTTTTACGTTGCTCCGAGCCGTTCAACGACATGTAGGGATTGTGCGAGAAGATTGCAGCAATTCACCGGGAGAACTCCTTTCATAGACCCTCGGCTTCACTTCCAGCCCGACTCTCGCAGCCGTCGTGCCTGACTCAGCCCCGTCATAAGGCATAAAATGCCGCGACAACCATCGGTTCTCGTTTAATCGAAACGGACCCATTCGGCCCCCAACTGGAAAGACCTAGTTGTGAGATCCACGCTGTTGTCGTTTGCTGCGCGACCCAGCCGAGTGGATTGACGAGACCATGTTCTTACTGGGATCGTGCGAGTACATGGCACTTGTGGAGGCTATCCTGTGAAACAGGAAGACTCCCGATTGTTTGCGGGCCCGGGTTCGCCGTGAACGATGCCTCGGGTTGAAGGGGGAGGCGCATGGCTTGTCACGTCACGGTGCTTCAACGAGCGAAGCGAGGCCAGCCCGCGGCAGCGCCGCCGGAGGCAAACTAACATGAACATATGAATACATCGACGCGTTCACTATATGGCGCGATATGTACATAGTGGGTTTCGCTTGCATCTGCAGACACACCTTGCTAGAGAGGATTGAAGGTGCGCGATGCGGCGGGCGGACGCTCGATACGGCGCAGGACTAGGGCTCCTCTGCTGCCTCTTTCTTCATAATGATCATCATTGCTGCAAAAATAAGTCACCACTGGTTCTGTGCCCTAAGAAAAAAGCTACAACATATGATGAAGATGTCTAGGATGTCTAGGATGCCTTATCGTGTTGTGTCTTGCTCTTTGAAAGAAGAAAATCAAACAAGGCGTCTATGTCCGGTGGATTTACTTATGCACGTGTAAGCGCCATGGTTCGCAATCCGTCTCAATCCTCCGCTTTCCCATGCGATCCCATCTTTCGTGAGTTGATACGCCAGCCAGAGTCGCCGTTGGAAACTGCGAAAGAGATGTCCGGCTCGCGGCTGTGCTGCTTGAACACGGCTCCGGACCTCGAGATCCAGTGCCGGCTTCATTCGTCAACCGTTGGCATTTACGACCGCCGAGACTCGCTCGTCTTGGAAACACGAAGACTCTGCTTTCGCCAGCATGTCTAGCTTGTCAACCTGCTGCAGGAAGTAAGGCGCGTGGTCGGGCATCGATGAATAGATCAACTAGCCCTGACACGTCGCTCTGGCACGACTAGACCGGAAAAGTCGCATTTGCCGAGATGGTTTCCGAGAAGCCGTATCTGGAGCACGCCAGCCACACCGTCTTTCTCAGATAAGCCCTCGGCTTGCGTGCCAGGCCCGGGAATACCGACTGAGCAGCCGACGCCATGTCAATCTATCCTTGTCAGCCGTGGCGTTTTATTATATACACCTTGCCGTCAAGTCACGCTCGGGAGAGCCGGAGCTAGCTATGTGGCTTCTCGTGGCCTCAATCAATGTAGTTCATCCATGAAAGGTGGCTTGTTACGCGACCTCATGGCGCAGTAGCCATGCTTGAAAGCCTGCTGCGATCGATATCCAAGACGTCATGGCAAGATGCCAAGTGTATCGGTAAAACGACTATTGCGATGCGCGCTCTGAACATGTGCGTTTCATTTTTATACAATCTTGTCTTTTGGGGTGCCTTGTCCATCCATTGTTCGTTTTTGCTCCCCCGTCATGCTCTGCCCGTCACGCGTCACGGTATTGTGCCTTTCCGAGCACGCTTGCTCCGGGGCCATTTCCATGCTTTCTCCTGCGCCTGCACTTCCCGGCGATAGATGAGGGCCAGCGGACCAGAATAGCAGATCTGCCGGCAGCGGGAATCGTGCACCGAAAAGTGGGATGATCAATCATGGGGGATGGGCAGCACCCGCGTAGTTTTGGCTCTGCTCTTGTTTCATGGAGACTAGCTGCCCTTGCTCGTTGGGCATGGCCCCAGAGATCAGATGTGGATCGGCGCATGATGTTCGATGGCGCTCAATGCGAGATGGATAGTTTTCTTTTTCTGTTTAACTTTGAGTTGAGGTTGGAGTAGACAAGGAGGGGGGGCTCGGGATTTCTATTCGTGGACTGGGCGATTGTTTCACCATGGCCTGGTTCGGCTCAGCTGGCTGTTTTTATGCTCTCCATGACTCAAATCGGTCAAGGTAGAGTTGCAAATCAGTCCGACCAGTCAGCCTGTCCGCCAGTACCACGCAGGGCGGAAGGAGGAAACTTTGTCCCGACTCACACCGACCAGCATCTCCCAGACAAGCGCACCATTCAAACCAATATCGGTGACGACTTTCATTCCACCGCCAAACCTACCGCTCAACGTCGTCGAGCAGATGACAGGATGAGGTTGCAGGTGCACTTAGAGCCAACGGTACATCGCCAGCTTCACTCTATATGAAAGAAAGAGAAGCACAAAAATGAAAAGGAATAGAGAAGTGAAAAGCCGGTCGCGGGATACCCAAAGTCGCTCGTGACATGAAATCGTAGTTCGGCGACAAGTCACGTGATGAGCGCAGCTCCCCTGTCTCTTCCAATTTTAGACTAAGTAAAGTATTCAACACTGTCGCCTGGCTGGGGCGCATCGGAGCGCTGGCGACGCACGATAGCAGCAAGACCAGACGAAATGGACGCATTCAATTTTGCCGTCGCTGCATTGCGCTCTGGGTCCTTGCGCGCACGCTCGCTTGCAGAGGACGACGACATGGCCAAGGGACGGTCAAGAAAAAAAAGCTCACGCCGGGCTGACCCTGATGGACTGGTCCGCATCGGATAGGGCCTGATGCCCATCCCTCGTTGTCATGGCTCGCCGCAATCAACGGTCGCCCGTCGGACAATGGATGAGTGAGTGAACGAGTGCCACAAGGCCGGGCTCGTCAACTGGACGAGTCAGGAGGATGACGAGCCGCACCCGGTGTCGCCCTCACGCCCGCCCGCCCCTGTCTTTCTGCCTGCCTAGCGGGCCATGCAGCCCGTCCATCGGGTCATCGACTGCCTCGATGCTGCGATTGCCTGTGGTGTGCCGGGTCGGGCACTTTACCAGAGACTCTGTCAAGCAAGTCAGGCCAATCTACCTTTATCTATCCCGTGCAGCGGGAATGCTTTTCTCCCAGTTTATATGCGGCCGTCCGAGGTGGGGGGCCCTTTTCCCGTCCTGGCCGACTTACGTACTGCCCAGGCCCAGTGCGCATGAAGGGGCGCGTTTCCTCCCCGCTCCGCAGCATGAAAAGCCAGCCGACGACGACGGCGCGAGTAAGCGCCCGAATGCCAAAACCACCACCACCACCACCACTATTGGCGAGCTGGCTAGGCGTGCCTCGATGCCATAATGTTGCGCATTGATTGATTGGCACTATCGATCGATGTATGCCCCTCGTCGGAACTGCGCTTTTTTTTGGTCCCATTCGCCCAATCTGTCTATCCCGCCATGGTCGCTATGGCGGGACGAAAAGGAAGACGCCATGGAAGGAATAGAAGACGGACGAGACGGGACGACTTGGTGCATGTTTTTTTTCTTGATAAAAGGGCCGTGGGATCCCGTTCAACTTCGTCTTGATTCTCATCATCAACAACTTCAGCATCATCACCAGCCAGCCTTTCAACTCTTTCACTCGCCCTTCTTTCCAATTAAACAGGACAAAGCTTTCAACCCTCTCTTCAGCTTTTGAGTCTTTCTTCTCCTCTCCTTGAACTGAGCCTGGTCTCCTTCTTTTCGTCTTCTTTCCTCTTTTTTCCACCTCACAACCGTCAAAATGGTCCGCATCGCCGCCGCTGCTCTCCTGGCTTGTAAGTCCCACTGTGTGCCAGTGTGAGGGAAAGAAGCCAGCACCTGCTAACACTCTCGCCAACAGTCGCCGCCTCTTCCCTGGCCGCTCCTGCCGCAGAGATCTCTGGAGTCGCTGACACCGGCGTTTCCACAATCGCCGCCGAAGGTTCCGGTGCTGCCGCCGCGCCCGGTGCTGCTCCCGGTGCTGCTCCCGGTGCCGCTCCCGGTGCCGCTCCCGGTACCGTTGCGGGTGCCCCCGGCGCTGCTCCCGGTGCCCCCGGCACCGACCCCACCAAGAAGGGCCCCGTCGGCGCTCCCAACACTCCTGAGAAGGGAAACAAGGGCACCACCCCCCCCAAGGGAAGCGAACCTACCAAGACTGGTCCCACCAAGGGCGGCTCGACCGCCTCCACGGAGGAGCTCATCGCCTTTGTCGAGAAGCTTCTCGCGGACCTGAAGAAGGAAAAGGCCGCTGGTGGTCCCTCCGCTCCCAAGGACGGCAAGACCGCGCCCCCCAAGTCGTCGGACAAGCCCACCACGCCCACCACGCCCAAGAAGGACGGCAAGGGCGAGA
>JAPFVV010002111.1:0-19981 GCA_030780945.1 Aschersonia sp. MBC 593 | reverse complement strand
GTATTATAACATTGTATTGGCACGTTTTGCCTCCGGCGGCCCTACCGGGGGTCGCCTGCCGCGGGCTGGCCTCGCTGCGCTCGGATCGTTCTGCCGCCTGCTTCGGAACCTCAGCGTGAACTGGCACTCTGTATTCTTTGGTGATGAATTGATTGGCCATGTACTCGACCGACTGAGAGGGTCTTGTCAGCCAGCATGGATGACCGGCAGGCCAAGCTTCTCGACCGCTCTGAATCTGCAGCCACACACTCGGGAGTCAAGGTGACGGTTTGCCGGATTCTCTGTCTGGGGTCATGAAGTCGATACCTCTCCAATGGAACGGAAGGATCCTACTTGGGCTGTGAGAAGAAAATCGCCTACCATAGCAGCCCACTTTGAGTGGCCTCTTTGTCGGACGTTGATGACCATCTCGTTTTTTTGGGCAGGGCAGCATCGCGGCATTCCGCCTCTTGCGAAGCGGAGCGACTGCCTAATAAGAGCTCTCTGGTTCTTTCTCATCAACCATGAACCTCCCAGGCCGTCGCAGGCCGTCGCAGAATTACGGACAATCTGGTGTGTCATTGGGTGCCCGATGCAGTCAATGACTGCCAAATTTGTTCTTCTGCCTGGCTGAAAGGCATGGACAGTCGTTGAGGATCCCGCTGTAGCCGCCGTTAGACTTTTGCGTTCCGGCAGATTTATCCATCCATCTCCATGAGTGCTTTCAAGACGAGGCGCTCACTCGGGTGATTGTTAATGCTCCAGCTCAAGAGGCCCCACCGTAAAATGCTGACTCGTCACCAGAGGATGCCTTGCGACAACCGCGGAACTGTGGCGACGATTCGATATAATTCTCATCCGTGCGTTCCGACCGAAGCCGAGGCAAATCTTGCCGGTCCCTTTCCCTGCCATTTGTTTTTTATTCCCTCATGAGAGGGCCGCAAGGAGAGGAAACGTCGAGTTTCGAAAGATCAGCGAGCAACGTTTACGGGGAAAAGGAGGTGGGTTTCCCGTTGAAAGCGTTAGGCGCAGCACGGCATTTTGCTACCATTCATCCGGGCTCCACTATTTGGTTCATCCTGAGCCTGCCGGTCCTGCTAGATCGACCAACGAGTTGCTTGGCTGCGATGCCTCTTCACGGCATCCAATTTCAAGACGTTGCCGGTGGCCATGCAATCCGCCGGTTCTGGCAGTCAAGGGCCGCTGCACTCCTCGACGACTACGTCATCGCCGCGGCCTCCGCAACAACCCCGGCGAGGCAGGAGGAGCCAGGTCACGAGGGCATGCGAGCGCTGCCGCGTTCATCGCATCAAGTGTGACAGCCATCAGCCCTGCTCCAATTGTGCCAAAAAGGGCCAGCAGTGCAGCAACAGTGGCTTCTCTGCGTCCCTCAAACCGCCGACATTGCCGCAGGCTTATCGCGAGGCTGAGTTCCTCAGGAAAAAGGTCAAAGAACTCGAGCTCGAGCTGCAAAGGGCCAAAGAACAAGGCGACCACGTCGTCCAGGTCGCCTCTCACCATTCATATGAGTCGGGCACAGGTGGGGGGATCACGGGTCCGAGTGAGAGGAACAGCTCCATCGTATGGAAGGGGATCTATGTCAACAGCGGTCGCTCTGCGCACGCCACTTGGTTTGGGCCCTCGTCTCTATTCTACTTTATTGGACGACTTGGCGCTCACATCGACGATTATGTACAGCAGAGGCCCCGTGGGAGCGCAGACATTGTCAATGTCGCGAGCAAACTTCTCGATGCGGCTATTCTCACAGCTCCGGTAGAAAGCGATCGGGGGGCTGAGCACCTGACGAAAGATTTTGACTTGACATCTGAACAAGAGTCCTACTTCCTGAACCTTTTCTGGGACTCATACCACACCATCTACCCCATCCTGGACGAAAATGAGTTCAAAGTGCACTACCAGTCACTGTGGACGCCAGGTATGTCGCGGAGAAGACCATCCGCGCTCGTCGACATCGTCCTCGCGCTCTGCATACAATACGGCATCGCGTTGCTTCCAAACTCAGAGCGAGACGTTGCTAGCGACGGGATAATGGCCGACGGTTATCAGCATTACCGACGATGTCAGCTGCTGCTCGCGCGTGAGACGGACAATCCCACCATTTCCACACTCCAGTGTCAGATTCTCAGCGCTGTCTACTTCTGCTGCGGTTCACGAACGAACATGGCCGATGGAGCATGTAGCCTCGCCGTGCGAACAAGCTACATGCTTGGCTTGCATCTTGATCCACCAGACTCTCTGTCGAGGCCGGCGCAGGAGATGCGGAGGCGTATGTGGTGGAGCTTGTATGTTCTTGAGAGCAAAATGGCCATGAAGCTAGGCCGTCCCTTCCTTCTTCCCCACGACTCCGATGTCATGTGTCGCTTGCCGGCTCATGACCAGGAGCTGGCTTCCTTGTCAAGTTTCAATTTTGCTCCCTTGACCGGCGGCTGCACTTGGCTCACCTGGACATGGTATCACACGAAGCTAGTGCTCGCAGGGCGTGCAGCGCACACCGCCTTGTACAGCCATGATCCGCGCAGCTCAGGAGTTGCCCAAGGTCGAGAGAACTTGTCAGATTCCAAGTCCTTGCAACAGTCGCCGACGGCCTGGGATGATCCCCTCTCTTTTGAGTCATCTGCCGAGGCTTTGACGCCGCATCTGCAATCGCTCGAGAGCTGGGAGAAGAGCGTTCCCGAGGCGCTCACGATCAAGTGCAAGAACGGCGGCTCTCTCCTCGGAACTGACATGTCGAATGCTGTTGAGGCGCTGCCAGATCTACAAACGGAGCGATTTGCCCCAGTCTGGCTTCAGCGTCAGCGCTTGCACTTGCAATTGATGTACCATAATCTGTTCGTCAACATATGTCGGCCTTTCATCTCCTTTGTGATTTCACCACGCTCGTCGCCACTGGCAGATGGCATGGCCGTTCGCTGTGCCAATCATGCCATAATGCTGACACACATCATGCACCAAGCTTTGTGCACCACGTCATCCACGTCGTCCATCGTGGCTGGGTGGCACGAGGCGTTTCAATGGCAATGGAACGCAGCCATCACGCTCATTGGTTACGTGCGAGCCGTGCCGTCGGTGAAGCCTACGAGGACACTGAGCGCTGCCCGAGCAGCAGTTGACTCGGCCATTGCCGTCCTAGAAGCCTATGGAGAGACTTTGGATGTTGCGGTGACAGTGACAGACATCGTGCGCAAACTGGCGAGAAGCGTGGACATACGACCTGACCGCGAGGTCGATGTGAGGACTCCGGTCAGTGGCGCTGGACTTGACATGCCACCTGACCTAGTACCCGGTGCGGAACAGCAAAGAAACGAGTCAGAAAGGTCTTGGGCGGCCATGTTTGAGAGCGCAATGCTTTCCAGCGCTTCGGATATGTCGAGGGCTGAGGTTCCAACTGCTGAAAGCTCCGAATCGGGAAAGCACGATCTGTACACCTTAGATATGGGCCAAGTTGACATTGATGTGGCCATGCAAGGGAACTTTGACCCAACCATCGATCCAACGTTCGGACAAGGCCGAGTGATGCTGGACGATGAGATTTGGTCGCTCATGTCAAGCCTCGGGAACGACTCACACCGTTCTGTCGGCACGTGAGCGCTGCAGAGTGCCCAAGGTAGCAGGCGAGAATGGCTCTCATCCACCGTCGTTTTCACAGTGACGTCTGCGGCCAGCCACCAGCAATGGGATTGGTACTTGAGCGTCATGAATATGCTTGCAGTCATGTCAGGTCACGTCTCAAGAGATTGACTTCATGAGGGTAAATAGACAATCACAGCAAGAGGATATGCAAATGCGGTTCGACATGACCAACTTGCAGCTTCAAGGCTTCCACTTCCCCATATCCCGCATACCAGCGGAGCTTTGTACAAGCTTGCATGGACCAGTTGATCTGAGAACATGAACATTGGCTGCTTGCTGGGCTCTGGCAAAGGTATATCCTGTGGGACTTGCGCTCTGTCGCTTATGCCGCCTGTGAATGTAGGCGGCCGGCGGAGGAAAAAGACGCGAGAGGCCAAGGTCGTACGCTCGCTCGATGCGCCGAATTCTTTTGACTTCCCGAACACTGAACATAGTTCGGAGGCAGCACGTAGTTACGTCTCTGGCGAGCTGCTGAATGCAGTTGTTGGAGCCGTCATGGAGCTTCGGATCTTCAATCTCGCGGTGTGTAGCCGACGACGCCTGGGGATGCGGTTTCGACAAAGCGTCCGTCTGTCTGGTCGTTTGCGACAGTACCTGTTGTCCGGACTTACGATGCGCTCTCCTTCCATGCAGCACAGCTGAGAGACGAAACGCATGGAATATATTCCCCACATGACAGCGAATAGACTTCTCACGAGGTCAGACAAGACACCAGTGAGCGCTCCAGCTCGCAGCGGCGCACCTGTAACGGGAGTGGACCAAAGCTTATCTCGGGAGCGTCGGGGAAGCGATAACCGGCCTCGTTTCAAAAGGAAGAAGCATACATGTGTCAATCTCTGAGCAAGGAATTTTTCGGGACATGCTAGCCACAGGTGCACATACCGCACTACATCCACTCCGGGTTCCGTCGCCGCGCCGCTCCGGTACGGACTTTCGCAGTTTCGGACTTTCGCAGTTTTTTCTTGTCTCCACCGTCGGAGTTCCGGAGTGAGAAAACGCAGAAAATTGCATTCGGGCCCGTTTTTAGGCTGGAGCGACACCGATTGGCCGGGTTTGGGTCTCCACTTCACTTCACGATACCTGCGATGCGCGCGCAAGATGAGGCTCAGAGGGTGAGATGACACGACTCGGCTCCGGTCCGTCGGAGATGCTCCGGGATGGGTTAGTCATGCGCTGGCAGGTAGAGAGGCTCCCATGTTTTGAATAGAGACGATTTGTAATGTTCAGTGTGGAAGGTTCAAGATTCTACGGCCTTTGCAATGCAGGGATTCTCTCAGTTAGAAACCTGCGAAGAGATTCAAAAAAATCAAAGGGTCTTGTTGATGCTTGCATGGCATATAAAAGGGAGAGCGCCATATCGTCTGTTATTCTCGTCTTTGGCTAAGTGTTGCCGAAACGTTCGAGATAGCATTCAATCAGAAAGCTTCGTCCCATCAAACATACAATTGGACGCGAGCGTTTGGTGGACAGTGTTGAGACCAGACTGATCTTCAGATCGATACGAGCAAAAAGAGTCAACGATGCCGACCTTCACAGTCTACAAAGGTAGCAAGGATGGAGTCGTCAGACAGGCGACCACGACGAAACCAGACGAGCTCAAGGGCGACAATGTGCTGGTCAGAATCACGGCCTCCGGCCTCTGCGGAACGGGTGAGTTATTGCTATAAGCCCGAATACTCCCCCAAGACTTGAGAAAGAACTATTTAATTATAACCATACCTATCATGAATTTGGAGAGATGGAGCCGAAACTGACCGTGGGTGATTATGGTGACTCCAGATCTGCACTATGTAAGTGCTCATGCCCTGTTGGTACACGCATAGCCGGCTTGGAGACTAAACAACGCGACGAGCACAGACCCATTCGGACATGGTCCTTGGACACGAGGGCATCGGCGTCGTCGAGCGCGTAGGCCCTGCCGTGAGGAGTCTCAAGGCTGGAGATCGGGTGGGCTGGGGCTACGAGGTCGACAGCTGCGGCGCCTGCGCGGAATGTCTCTCCGGGACCGAAACCTTTTGCCCGGAGCGCGCGCTGTACGGAGAAGCCAATCTGGACCAGGGCAGCTTTGCATCACATGCCATCTGGCGCGAGGCCTTTTTGCATCCCATCCCCGACGGCATGCCTGACGAGCATGCAGCTCCTTTGGTACGTGCTGGAACATCCTTTAGTTTTGTCTGCTTTCCATCGCTTCGCTGCTTTTCTCTTCGCTCTTCCTTTGCCATTATAACCCCTTCGGTGGGATGGAGATGAGGGCGATTTCAGGGAGAAGGCGGGGAAAGAAAGGCGCTGACCGGTTCGGTGGGAAAAAAAAAAATTTAGCAATGCGGCGGGGCAACCATCTTCACGGCGCTGTTGGGCGTCGCTCCAGGGGAGACGGTTGGCATCATGGGCGTCGGCGGCCTCGGTCACATCGCCATTCAGTTCGCCGCCAAGATGGGCTGCCGCGTCGTCGTTTTCTCCGGAACAGACTCCAAGAGGGAACAGGCTTTGCATCTCGGTGCGCACGAGTTCATCGCCACCAAGGGCGCCAAAGAGCTCAGGACCAGATCGCTGCTCAACCGGCTGCTCGTCACAACATCCGCACAGCCGGCCTGGGACCTGATCCTGCCCGTCATGGCTCCCCGGTCCGTCATCTACCCGCTCTCCGTCTCGGACAAGCCCTTCGAGATGCCTTACATGCCGCTCATTTTCAAGGGCATCAGCGTACAGGGCTCGATGGTGGCCACGCGCAACGTTCACCGGAGGATGCTCGAGTTTGCGGCCTTTCACGGCATCAAGCCGGTAGTGGAAAAGTATCCCATGACCGAAGACGGCATCAAGGGAGCATTGGAGAGGCTGGCAGAAGGCAAGGTTGTGTTCAGAGCCGTGATGATGAATTGATGAATCGATCGCTCATCTCGGCCAGGACAACGGTCGCTTGCATTTGCTGGAACTTGGGATATCAAGGGGTGATGTGTTTGTCCACAAGCGACATCGGAAGGGCAGACACGGCGAGTAGATGCGTTCGTTGAGGAGTTGAAAGATCTCGTGGAGTGAAATCTTTGCAGGTTTTCATCTCGATTCTATCAAGACAATTTCTGCACCAAACCCGAGACATTATTCAAAGGCATGAGTGGCCACCACTTGTTCGCCGGTGACGCGCCACATCCAGAGACATGGTGGCGAAATTTCAATGCGCTCGAATGGGGCCAGGAACAATAGAGGCCAGGAACAGTAGACTCATTGGGACCTTCGGAAATAACCGCCGGGTGTATGAGAACATTTCACCATGTCGTCTCACAATCATCTTGAGCAAACGATCGATGCTCACGACCGTGCGGCGCAGACCGGGGCTGCGGTCATTCGGCATACATGTCAAACGTGTGAACAGTAGCTTGACGAGCCAACCGAATAGAGATTCCTTCGGTCTACCATATTGTGTGACTCCACGTCGCTGGTCAAGTGAACTTGTCGTGATAATTGACTAGGGGAGAATAGCGAAAATATTAACTTCTACCTAAAGAATCTTAAGATAAACTTAAATAATAATAAGATAGCATAGTAAGGGGCGACGTCAAAGGAGGAGCCAGGCTGGGGCGTTACGACTGGCGCCATTTGTGGACTTTTGACAGTCTTGACATCGCTTTTGCTGATAATGGATGACTTTAGAAAGGTCCGAGAGAATTGTACAAGCTGGCTGCCGGCAATTCGGCAGCGACCAAACAAGGCAAATGCTGTGAACTAGCGAAACAGCTTCACGTAATTGCAGGGTAGGCTTCCGGACCCTTCGAGGCCGAGGCTATCTTTCCTCCTCCCCTCAGCTGAGCTGGAATCAGGTCTGCAGAATTGGGGTATTCTCACATGAACCATCGTCCAATTAATATCATAGAATGCTTTCTCGAGCAGTACATTCGCAGATCATACTGTATAATCTCACAGCCATATCGTTCACGAACAACGTCTCACCGGCGACGTCGTGCAGGTTGACCGAGAACTGGCGACAGACGGGGGACCCCAGCATATAAGATTTGCAATATCGCCTGGCAAAGCAGCTGGAATTGCCATGCAAGCCACACGGTTTGGTTCATCTTTTGCCAAATTAGGGAAGACATGTGAGGGAGACGGATGACACTCGGCAGGTGCCCGACGGACCGCCTGGCAGCTGTCGCGGATGGACTGGCACTGTCGACTGCAGGTGACTATGCATTCCCACCACCACAAGACCGTCTTGCGCAAACCTTGTTTCGCCCACAACGCAGAAATCTCCTTTGACATCAGCGGGCTATTGACGTTGTGCGACATCTCTTGACGGGCGTTTTCAGGGATTATCCTGCCTGCAGTCGCTTCCGCGTGCTGAGACACTCCGCGCATGTGAGCATGCTTAAAAAGCGCTTAAAAAGCAGTATGTTGATGCAGTCAGCAAGTCGACATCATTGCGAGTGACCCATCGTACATAAGGCTAATTGACATTTCTCCTGTCCCAGTTTTTGCTTTTTTCGGTCAATGCCCGTCACGGGCGTTGTAAGCGTCCTGCCCCTTTCACCGATGGCCCGCCCGTAAAGCCCCTTGCGTTGGCACGTTGGTGGTGGTCACTTTCTGCGGTTGTTTTGGCAGCAGCAACAAAGGAAAAAAAAAAACCTCATCTCTCCCTTCAACCCTCGAACCACACACGCTTTTCTGTTCTTGCCTTTTCCTGCTTTGACAGTAACCACTACGCGCCACAAGCAAATTGCAATTTCCGGAATCGTTTTGCCTGGACAGCCGCCTTGGAACCCCGACGTCAGTATTGGCCATGAATGGGGAGGGGAGCCGAGCCTGGCGTAAGCTCGCTTTCGCTTTGCAGAAACGGCACGGCACTGCGACATTGCTCGCGAGCAAGCCTCGCAAATTGTGCACGTGGCGCCCCGTGAAACTTTCACGTTGTTCAGCCGTGGCATCCCAACGCGATGGATCCAGTGCGATTACTGCATTTGATTAGAAAACTAATTTTGCCATGGCTTCCACTCCGAGTGTCTGTGAAATCCGAGCGAGACCAAAAACGCATCGATCTTGCCGGTCATAGGCGGATATGTCACCCTCATGCACCTCATCCTTGTCCAGAGCGGCAACTTAGCAAACATAGCGCAAATACGCGGCGAAACATCGCCAATGTTTGCCAGTTTTCGGAGCTATTCGAAAGAGTTCCTAGGTCCCGAAGCCACCTGTCGTCTCTGAAGGCTCGGTTTTGCAGCATTGAAGAATTGTTTGCGAGGCTGATAGTTTCGTCTAGACGGATCAGGGACGACGCTTTCGCTTCAACCAAGCACCCGCTAAATCGACGACGACTACCTTGGGGAGCTTAGAGGCTGCCCGCACTCGAGCGCGTTATTGACTGCGGCGCAATTACTCAGATGCACGCCATGTCTTGCATTCGACAGGCAGGCGTCGTGATTAGAGCATGAGAGCTAAGTCGACAGGCGCAACAAGATCAAGCTTGCCCGCAGCCACGCGCCCTGCTTCTCACTGTTTAAGTGGACCATGTTGATACTTGACGATGGCGGAAAGATGCAATGATGCTCGTCTCGTCGTGTCCTGGACGGCCGTTGCGTCTTCTCCTCTGATCATGTAGAGATGGATTTTGCAGATCACGGCAAGGGCACGGCGCGGCGACGGCCTGGACTTGGCATGCACCCCGCGTCAGGCGCCTCAACTGGCGAACCAGACGCAATGAACCATGAAAACACCTCGTGCATTAGCTTTGCATGAGGCACCACATGCAGAAACCCCATTGATTTCGCCTCGCAAGCCGCACCTCTCTCGCACTGTTCCACTGCTCATTTCACCTCCGGGATACATTGGATGCAATCACTTTGCCCGCTGATGCGCGCGCAGCGCGCGACAATCCGGTCTGATCAGAAGATCGTCACTCCCAAGATAGCTTGGGCATGTACGTGATGACAGGATCAGGGTGCTTGAAGCTTGAAGTTGTCCACGGACAATACTTCCAATCTAGGATTAATCAACGTCGCCGCCCGGCCGACCGCGCCCGGCGGAAGAAGCGAATCCGCGACAAGCGAGAGTATACTGGCAGATCCTGTCACGGCGAGTGATCAACAGCAAGCCAATCCTGGAATTCCTCCTCGATCGATTTGCTTGACGGTCTCTTGCGGCTGTCGGTGTTCCGCATCGCCCTAAGGCATTCACCGCACCTTCAATGCGCATTGGTCCTCGACCCTGAACGACTTTGCCACCTTGACGTTCATTTCATTGGCCCATACGTCAAGCCATGCTCTGTGGCCAGGCTACATGACATGGCCCGACACGTCTGGTCTCACTAGGTGGCCAGAATGGTATCGATGACTGGGCAGCCTAATGCAAGCAATGACGTCTGACGCGATTGCTGATGCGGTGGCCAGAGGCCAATATTCATGAGGCAAGGTACGAAGTGTCACTCAAGCCGCATTGGTTTGCCGGTGGAGCAAAGCAGCGTGCCGCACACTACGCTGCATTCGACCAAGGCCCTGCCACATACCGCGCGTCTTCCATGATTGTAGAGCACGTGCCACTTCGTGCTCCAACGCGGGCAGCTCTAATGCAGGGTTGTACAGTCGGATCAAGGGATGCCTGGACTCCGTGCGATGGACGGGCTGGAGTCGAAGAGCTCAATAATTCCACGATGACGGAGGACCGTCCTGTTCACATCTCTGGTCTTTGCTGCTGCGATATGACTCGAGATTTTCCTTGGGCCGCAACGTACGCTCCACAAGCCGTCAGAACTGTGTCGTTTTCAAGACTGAAACGTCGCGGGAAATGGCAGATCCCGAAGGCACTCAGCCAGATGCACGCTTGTGGAGACGGCCTAATTTGGGCTGGTGAGCGATGGGGTTCAATTGACTCCCTAGGGGCGGGCCCGCCAAAGTAAGTCCTCGTGGCAAGGGCTCGGTGCCTGACCACGATGTACTTTGCCGCTGGCGGCTACGGAACGTAGCGCAGCGAGCCCTCACCACACCGGGCTGGCTAGCCTGGTCCAGGTGTCTTATCTCAATTCAGATCCGAGGGCTTGAGTAATCGAGCGATTGCTTTGTTCCTGCCGTTTCTTTTTCCCACCCCTCCCTGCTCTCCCTTGCACCGAATTGAGACTAGCAGAAAAAGCACTTCTGAGTCGTCTAGCCCAGCGGTGGGCGAGCAAACAGAAACAAGACAAAAACGCCACGAGGCAGCTTGAGCGCACCGTCACACCCATACCAGGAGGCAAGTTGGGCGTCGTGCGAGGGGCAACACATCCCGCACGGAGCGCGAACAACCTCACTCGACGGACCCACTCGCTCTCTCAAGGTGCAGTGTAAGTCCTCTGCGATATGTAGTCGCAGCCCATCAACATCGCTCACCGGCCAGGGGTGCCGAATCCAAGCCTTGCAGATTTAGGACAGGAGAGATGCGGCATCATCTCCCTGGCAGGGGCTTCGTATCGGCAGAGGCACACACAGCCGTGCATGGCGCGAAGGCTAGCTGCGGCCGCTTCAGCAAACACCCCTACGCCTCGCCGCGCCTGGCCTCGGGATTGCGGTGTCTAACTCGTTCCGACCCCTGAGCCTTGGCCCAGGAGGTGGGCAATCAAAAGAAAAAAGAAAGAAAGAAAGGATTGGCCTCTCAGGTTGGGCATTCATGAGTTGCGATGACAAGAAATTTGATGACTGATGTGAGCCTGGACAAGATCCGGAAATCAAGTATAAATAAGCGGCCTCGATCTCTCCTCAAATGTTGAATCCAGTTCTCTCTCATCATCATCTTCATCAGCGTCAGCATCATCAGCACCCATAATCATCTATACGGTCACTCGTTGAGTCTAGCAGCCCTGCATCCATTCATCTTTCCCCCTTTCCATTTCAATTCAAAAACCATCACAATGAAGTTCTCCGTCACCGCTGTCCTCGCCATGGCCACTGCTGCTTTTGCCGCCCCGACTGTCGAGCTCGAGCCTCGTACCGGCGGCAGCTGCGGCGGCACTGTGGTCTGCACCGACAAGAACTTGGTAGCCGTTGACCTCGACGTCGTCGTTGACGTTGACGGCCTGCTCGACATCGGCCTCGATCTCGGTCTCGTGCTTGGCCACCAACGCAAGTGCAAGGCCGTGTACTGCTGCCCCGAGCCTTGCCAAGCTGTAGGTCTCTTATTCACTGCACATTTTGAAATGAATCAAAACTCCAGACAAGCTGACTGCAGAACAGGGCGAGCGTATTCCCGACTCCTGCTCCAGGTACTAAACATTTTCGGCTTGTCGGACCATCGCACTTTGCTTCATGCTACTGGCTCCGTTCCCATCCAGAGACTCACATGAGGGCGAAAACAAATAGGGGATATCTATGGAAGAGATTGAAATAGTGCGATGACGAGTGCAAAAGGCCGCAAGCTTTTATTCTTCCCTTCGAACAAGAGGCTCAATTGGTCACCCTGGGACGCGGAATCGCCAACTACAAGGACAGTCAGTCATTGGTCGCTCTTTGAATTCGGTCCCACGGAAGATTGAGCTGGTATTTTTTCCTGTATTCATGAACATAGTACTGTCAGTAGACGGTTTTCAACATTGCTGTACATTGTAATTTCGATCTCCAGTCTGAGAAAAGAAGTATTCCTTGGTATAAGCCCATATCAGCCATATCTGCTGCTTCACGACGGCGACTCTAAAATGAGCTACCACTTGGGGGATGCGAAATCCCAACAGGCCGCCCAGCTGTCTCACGAGAGATTGTGACCATCAAGTGCATGATCAGTGAGAGCGAGCGAGCTGATCTCCCAAAGCCACCGTGTCTCGGTCATTCGGCGGTGTGGCTGCACATGCTGTAGCCGCGCGTGACTGGCGGATGACGGTGAGACACGCAAGGAATATGTCTGCGCCGGTAGTGGTGGTGGTGCGATTCGTAAAGTCGTCCGTTGCAAATTCGCTGCCCCCGGCCAGGGCTCGTCTACACTATCGTTCACACTGGCAGACCCCTGTCATCATCGACGAGATTGGCCTCAACGCGTGCCATGGTGTGCAGAACAAAGCATGACCTACTTGATTTTTGTGACCCATGCAAAGCAAAGAATCTGTGACAACACTCTAGATGATGCGCAGTTGGCGACACGATGTCCGCTTGACAACGTGCGATGCAGCCCCATGACAACACAAGGCCCCCGTCGGCCAACTCGACCAGCTCCCTGCTGAGATTCTCATCCAGGTCCTGCTATACACTGATATCCCGTCGCTGACCGATTTTCGCCGTGTCAATCGCCGCGCGATGGATCTCGTCGATTCGGTTCTCGAGTACGCTGCCATCATCGAGCATTGTCCTGACGTTATCCGCGCCATTCTCAGCATCCAGGCAAACGCATTTGACTGCAACGTACTCTACAAAACCCTGAGTATAACACGGTGCTCTACGTGCGAGCACGTTGGCGGCCATCTCCATCTCATTCCCTGTCGTCGAGTCTACTACTTCTGTTTCACCAGACGACCAGAATAATTTCCCCTCACAATGCATCGCACCTTACAAACATGAATAAGACGCAGCAACCGACTGCGAGGTATGGACGAGTGAAGGAGATGCCAAGGAGACCCGTTAAATTCATACATGCCACCGAAGACTGACAGCGAGATCAAGCTCTCTGGCCTTGGGTGGTTCTCGTCTTAAGAAGTCATTGCCCCGCTTCGACGATCGTGCTGCTTCATGTTGAGGCTCACTTGCAGGTTCGACTCGCTATCAGTTGACTGTGACATTGTATAGTAGGGTTTTGCACAGTGATACGATGGTACAAGGCAGCAGCAGAGCGAGCGACCTTACGGATCGGGGTGGAAATGCATGTACCCGCTTCATCCCGCCTTGTTCGACCCAGTGGCCGCGGAAACTTGTACACAACCAACCTCTCAATGCGACCGTGGCTTGAGACGAGCCCATGCAACTCAACTCCGGCGGCACATGGAAAACGCTCACCGGCTACAATCCCGGCAGCTTCCAGCGCGTTCTAGTGGTCACCGAAGATTAGGGGCCGACGGACCTCCTTACCAAGCAGCCATCATACTCCAACTGACCGTGGCTTTGAGCCAACTCGTGCAACAGTCTCGCGCGTACTGGAAGCTATCTCTGCACTCTACTTCGGGGTCAACCCTGCCGGCTCAACTCTGAATTCTCAAAAAGTCCTTCGCGCACCATCTCAAAGACTTGTAGCACGCAACCGCTGTCAGCATTTCAAGCACCCGCTCAGACAACTCGCAGGAATCTCTGGTCGTCGCGACACCGCTCCTCCGTCACAATGACAACTGAACAAAAGAACGCGAACGTCCGACTCCTCGCATGTCTCGTCGACGAAGACGACATCATGGACGGTGATTATCGCTTCCTTGTCGATGGGCAATGCGTCAAGTACGTGACCACGGCGCCGGGCACGTTTCGCGGAGCTGAGGACGACCGCAAATTCGAGCCCATTCTGCTCGGCGAGCTCTTTCCCCCATTCCCAGCAAGCGATTGGAACAGCGGCCACGTTGCCAAAAACCCCGAGACAGGGAGAGCTTCTTTCGTCAGAACGGATACAGTGCAATTTGCCGGGGTAAAGAACCTCTGGCACCCTGCGAGGCTCAATGAGCTTGACTTCACACGGCAGCACCATGTGAGGCAGCGAGTCCACGTTTCGACGCACCCTGAATTCAACGACGGTAGACCTGTGCTCATCAAGCTCGCGGTGTGGCCCTGGGAAGTCCCTTCCATGCAGATGGAGACTGCCGCGTATCAATGGATCAGTGACGCCGGCATTGGCCCCAGGTTTCTGGGCCACCTCACCGAGGGCAAAGACGGGCGAGTGGTTGGTTTCGCCACCGAGTGGCTGGAACACACGAGGGCTGCAGGGCCAGGGGACTTGGACGGCTGTAAAGAAGGCTTTGGGTCGGCTGCATAAGCTCGGTATCAAGCATGGTGACATCGACAAACATAACTTCCTGGTGCGGGATGGGCATGATGTGGTCTTGATAGATTTTGAAGTGGCAGAGCGGGAGTGCTCGCCGCTGGAGCTCGAGGACGAGATGAGAGCCCTGAAGAGCAGCTTGGAGGATACGAGTGGGATGGGCGGCACAGAGCTCATCCATGAATGACAGATGTTTTTGGCAATAGCTTTCGATTGGACCGACCTGACGGACGAATCGCCATGCGCTGTGAATAGCTCCTTACTGGATGGCAGTGGTTAGCGCTTTCTTCACGTCTTTCGCTGAGGGATATCAGATACAGTCGCCGCACACATCTTGGCTTCTGCAAAATCCGAACATGCGATGCAACTGCTAGGAAACGTGATTTTCATAGAGATAATGACTAGCGCTTGCAAGCCGGCAAGCCGCATTTGATGAGCGGCGCAATTCCCTGCTTTTTTCCACGCAAGGCGCTAACTTCCTTTGAAAACAAAGTTTACAATGAAGTCCCTTACAAGACTGAATATAATGTCAATTGTAAAGAAGATTTCCTTAAAAAGTAATCCTTAGGTTTTTGATTTTTTCATTTTCCAATAAAAATCAGGCAATGATTCGAAAAAGTTAAGGAGACCGTGTAAGCCCCCCCCCCGGGAAAAAGGAAAAAGAGGTTAGGTACTCCAAACACTCGATGGAAGCGCCTACATGCGCTCACTGTTGCAGGATTCCATACCAGCCAATGTTTTGCTGCAGATTCCGCGGCGCCCTTGAAAGTCCCGGATACCTGTCATCGAGCTTGCGAGGCCAGCCCGCCGCAGGCGACCCCCGGTAGGGCCGCCGGAGGCAACACTCATCAAGACGGCAAAGTGTTGCCTCCGGCGGCCCTACCGGGAGTCGCCTGCGGCGGGCTGGCCTCGCAGGCTCGCATCTTGACCTCGTTTGGTTTCGCGATGCTCTTGCTCGAGAAGAGAAAGGGGTCCAAGCCTCATGGATCGAAGAGAGTAAAAAAAGCGGCGTCGTCCTGCCCACCGGCATCGATTCTCTGTTCTGATGACTGCGAGTAGGGGGAAAAAAAGGAGAATGAACAAAAATCATCAAGTGATGTATCTCAGAGCAAGTCTGACCCGAAGCCTTGTAATGCTGTCTTCTTCATGAGTCGGCGCTCTACTGCAGAAGCACTAGCACAAGCCATGATAGTGAAGGAGATGTCAAGGCACAACTGAAAGGCGGCCGTGCTCGTCAGGCGGGTACCTACCTACAATGCCACCATGGGCGGGCCGACTTCTGGAGATTTGGGCCTTGTTGCTGCCGAAGCATTGCTGGACGTGCACCTTGACACCAGGCCGTCGCGAGGCGGTGGCGTTGGGCTCGTCAAAGGATTTTTTAGATTCTTCGGAGGAGGGGAGGGCACGCTATGCGCCGGGGCAGAAGTCTCACACTCTTCTTTTGAAGTCTGCCGATTCTTCCTCGAAGGCTTATGCCAAGAAGAGCGCAAACAGATGAAGCGAAGCCAGCTATATTGTCGTCCGACGGTCGTGAAGCCACGCCAAATCATCGCGCATTCGATTGACTGGTTAGCTTTGAAAAACTTCCACGCTTGATGACATCTGCATAAATATTATGTTTGGTTTGCATTGTTTAAAGCTTCATACTTTCTTTTCTTAATCAAAATTTTTTTTTTGCTTTCTTTACAAGAAGCCCCAGAGCAACCCTGATACTTTTCTGTTGCCTCTTTTTTTTTTCCTCTTCCCCCTCCCTTTTTCTTTTTCTCTGTGGTTCTTGTTGACTTAGTTGGGCTGGTGAGATAGTCACTCAGATGCGGCGGCCAAGTATCAAATCCTCTGCGAATTTAGTGAAGTAAACGCCCAGCAGATCTCGTTTGGATGGCACGGCCGCCCGGGCCGGCGGCACAGACAGAGACGTCGACGAGCGAATATTGATCTAGCCAGAACGGGGAGAGCAACACTCTGAACAGGAACGAGGACGGCCCTCGCCGCTAGCTTACAAGCGATCGAGAACAACTGTGTCGATCTGCGACCGATCTGCACCGTCGCCTACCCTGATTGGCTGGTCGGGTCGGACCAGGGTCCTAAACATTCGTCGGGCTACGCGCGATATGACAACTGATGCTGACACCACGTTTCTCGCCCTCCGCCCCCTCCCTCGTCCATTCCACGAAACACATTGTCGGGCGGGAAGGCAGTCAAGGTTCGAACTGGCAGTCGATCCTTGCTCGGTGCAATGGCAAACAACGGGCGTTGCGTCGCCTGCGGTATACGTGTGGCGGACGTGTGCGTGTGCACCGAGGCTCATGTCGCACAAGCAGATATGCAGGTCTTGGTTCTCATGAGATCGATTGGTTGTCACACGACGGTAGCGGGGACACCGTCACGATCTCCCAAGATCGATAGTTGCTACGGCCATCCCGTGACGGTAAATGTACGCTGCGCGCAGCTGAAACTGCACCTCGAAAGGGTATTACTGGAGGAGAAGAGAGGGGAACACGCCGATGCTCGCAGTTGTGTGCATGTCCTGGCGGTGCACAGCATGGCGCGCTGGTCTAAACATTGCGCCATACAGACGTCATGACGCACAAAGCAAGCGCGAGCTTTGCAAGACAGTGGTGAATCACGCAGCCAGAGAAAGCTCACCACGCACCTGCTCAAGCACATGCGAATTTGCAGGGTCCAAGTTGAGTTCCTAGTCGATCCTTCGCGACCTGAAAATTTGCGTCTCCTCCTGCACCCATTCAATCAAAGCCATTGTTTTCTGAGAGATTTCCTTTCCCGATGCTCCCCTGCGCATCGATCTGTTCTTCAAAAAGTGACTGGAAAGCAAGCGCGTTAGCTCCGAATCGACACCAGAAGGAAATAAGTATCAATGGGCGCGTCGAGGTCACGGACAGTCAGTGAGGTACAACATCAAAAGAAAAATAGTCCCCGGAAAGTATGTGAGCTGACAGCCACATCGACAGAAGTTCGGATTGCCTCCCGGCAAAAACACAGAGCGCGCCTACATTGCCGCCTCTCGTCGCAGCGACCGGAGTCTCCAAGCGCGCCTCGAATCCGCCTTCAAAGCCAGCGCGATTCACAAGTCCCTGACGGGCAGAGCGCTGCGAATCACCGAGGAGATTGTGTTACGAGATGATGCCTACGAGGAGGAAGACGACGGGCCGCTGCGGTCTCACCGTCTTCCTCGCAGTCCAGCAGTTCCCATTCGACAGGAGAAAGCAAAGTCGACAAATCGAGTCACTGACGCGGCCGGCAGACAATCCGTGGCTTTGCTGCTGCTTGAAATGGACGAGCAGTGGAGAAACGGCGTCATCAATCGCCTATTCGCAGAATCCTTTCCCAACGCTGTTGATGCTCAAGCCGAGCATTTCCGGCAGGATCTGAACAGTCAATGGGCTCCGGCTCCCGCCTCGGATTGCGAAGGCTCTCCCTCCGTAATTGAAGGCGGTGCTGGCATTGAGATCTCATCACCTCCCACGGGTCCTCAATTAGAGCAATGTGCACAAACCTATTCATGGCCCGTGCGGTCTGCGGAGAATGACGGTGTCGTCGCTGCCGCTGGGGTACCATCGAAGTTGCCAACCGTGTGGACGGATGCGCCCGCTTCTGCCAGTTATGCCGCATCCCTCCTGCGGCTGACCGGTGTCAATTTCGCGCCGCCCGAGAGTCAGTATATCGCAGCTGATTCCTGGTCGTTGTCGTCGCCAGGAGGACCTTTGGCTTGGGCGAATGAGTACGGGCTTGAGGAGCAGCGGGAAAAGGAGGCGTCTGATCATGTTCGGGCCGCGATTGACGCGCACACTTGGATGGATTATGTTGACTTTGACGCGCCACAGAATTCATTGGACGGTCCTGGAATGATGACTAGTACTGGAACCTGCTGATTACAGCATGCAAAAAGGGGGATCGTGGACTGGCCGTTTTTTTTTATTTTGGACATGCGTGGTCAATTTCACGTCACTTGTTGATAATGGCGCGTTGTCAGTCGTGTTAACATCTCGTTTCCTGAGGAAGAGTCGTAAACGCGTCTCCCTTCCGCGACATTATTTCTGGTTTTCATCATCAAATCAATTCTGAAAGAAGGATTATTCCCCTTTATACACGGGCGCTCGAGCTGTTGTCAGCTCGCCACTTTTGAGAAGGCTGAGGTCGTCCGCTCACTCGACGGAGAAAGGGGCTTACCGAGAAAACGCAGGATAACGGCCGGTACATGACTGTCCGACGTACATAGGCTGGCCATCATCAAAACCGTAGTGACCAGGGAACAAAAGAGAGCTTGAGCGATGAGGAAGCGTTCGAGAGGTGCCTGATAGTCGAGGCTGCGAATTCGGGCATCGCGAGGCGACGCTGTTGAACAACTCTAGACGGGCCACGCATGGAAGCCTGTGAGATGAGGTTGTCGTGCTGACATCCACGGCTGGTGGTCGAGACAATATATGCCACAACCATTCCTGTAGATGAGCCCCAACTCGCTCCAATTTCATCTGCCTTTCTTGCTCGTTGACTTGGCTGCAGCATGCCCTGATCGCACGACAGCCGAATCGCCGGATACGTGCCATCGAGCGCAGCGAGGCCAGCCCGCCGCAGGCGACCCCCGGTAGGGCCGCCGGAGGCAAGATCGCGAGACTAGGCCATGGCATCCTTGAGTATGATGGGCGCACTTTGTAATCTCATATCAACCGCCATTCCTCGTGCCCTGCACCGGCACTACTGCCGCTCATCGGTGTATGCCGTATGGCTCTCCTGCGTGTCGTACGCATCTTTTGTGAACCTGACTCAGATTCGTGTTGGGCATGCGGCACAAGCGCTTTGACCAATGTCAGGCGCATTGAACGGGAGGCGCACCAGACAGAGCAGACGGCTCGGCATGCGGCCCGCGTGTGCAGTGCATTAGTGCAACGCGCCACAAGACACGCCCTTGTCGCCCGGCCAATGCTGCAGACGAGGTTGTTGGCCGGAGGTTGACGGGCATGCAAGCCATCCGATTCTTTCGGCTTGCGCAAGCTTGACTTTTGACGTGGGCTTTTGGAATGCAGAAAGATAAAGAAAAAAAATGGCGTCTTCGCCGAAGGTCTCGCTCGTAAGCCCGGCCACGGCCTGCTCGTCACACCGTCGTCATGCAATGCATGTGAGTGTGGCTGCCTGGCCAGTGAGCTTTGTCGGGGTTTTTGTTTTCGGGCGCAGGTCTGCCTGTACTGCGTATACTTCAGTCAAGGGGGTCGATCATTTGGGCTAATTACACCTAAGCTAGCCTCGAGGAGATCCTGGCCTGGCGGTTATGTGTGTTAGGGATTTCGCGGGCGTCCGGAGCGCGCTTGTCCTCGGACAGAGGCGTACAACCCAGAGCCCCTGCTTCGAGCGGAGCGAGGCCGGCCCGCCGCAGGCGACCCCCGGTAGGGCCGCCGGAGGCATACATATCAGAGAGATGAGTTGTGAGTTATGCCTCCGGCGG
>JAPFVV010002098.1:0-15829 GCA_030780945.1 Aschersonia sp. MBC 593 | reverse complement strand
GCATAGGATGTCCTTGACGACCAGGACATTGAAAGCTTTTGCGACCTATCAATGGCTTGATCATGCGAATAGAAGAATGCCTCGCTTGTCTGCGAGTGTGCGGAGTTGTAGATTTTGAAGTAGTCCAAGTAGAAGCATGAACGGTTGTTAGCCAGCATGTCGAATTTGGATATGTATCATAGCCGTTCGCGGCGCTGACCGAAAGCCGGCGGGTCGTATGGGGAGGCGAGCTTGCTGCATTTGATGATGAGGATGAAATGCATAAACATTGGCGGGGTCGAGGCAGTGGTCTACAGGTCATCGAACGACGAGCACCCTACTAGCACATTTACACATTTACAGGCCACGCTGCACAAAATGAATGGTACCTGTAGTCTAGTCCGAATCCTCTGAATCATATGATCCTTCTGATCCGTCGTCGCTGTCGTCAATGTCGTCCCCTCCTTCGCCGTCTTCGTCCACTCCCTGTTCATCATCTCCGTCATCATCTACACCTTCCAAGCCATAATCATCGTGATAGTCGCTCAATTCGTGTACTTGCACCTTGTATCCCACGCCTTTGAACGCAGTCTCCATGCCCTATGAAAATCAGTCAGCATTGAATCGAACATGGAAGAAAAGACAGCACGATAATAGACAGTTGGAGAGACGCGTAACTCACCTCAGCCATGATCTTAGCACAGGTGACAACTACGTTGCTCCTTCCGGCCTCAAAGCACGGCAGTATGAACTCTGTCATGGCATGCCTGATCTCGTCGGTAGTGACATCTCGGACCTTCCTGAGCACCTCTTTATTCCAGTCGCGGGACAGGCCACGCACGACGCTCTGGATGAAATTTTGCTGGGCGGCGCTCGGCATCGTGGCTTGTTCGTCAGCAAACATTACGACAATCTGGCTGACGGTCCCCTCGAGGAGATGCTTGTCGATGGGGACTTCCCCGGAAGCAATTTTGGAAATGGCCTCGCGGGAAGCTGATATAGCTTTGTAGGCGTCGGGTGATCGATACACGCGATACGAAAGGATCCCAGAGTCGATATTGCGGGAGAAATAAGTTCCATAGGCATATCCAGCGCCGCGGACGGCGTTCCACAACGGGCCTTCGACGGTCTCGAGATACGCAATGGCTACCATGATGGCGACGAAGCGAGGATCAGTCAGGGATGTGATGCTCGACGCTGTGCTGACCGAGTAAGAACTGTCGAGTGTCGTCATGGGGACGATGACAGCACCGACGGAGCCGGGACTCCGGCCCTCTTCGTTGAGGAGGTCCGCGAATTTTGTGATCCGCACCATCTCATCCTGCGCCGTCAGCATTTCAGCAAGCGGATTCCAGGCAGCTACGGGATTTTCGAGTCTCGACAAGTTGGCTGTGACGAGGAGGCGCAGATTCTGAAAAGTGAAGAGACATTTGCGGATGGTACCAAACCATTCGACTACCTTTTCAGGCTCATTCTTCAGTATCTTCTTCAGACGTTTCAAATAGACGGCCTTGACGAGTGTTCGCTTGGCTACAGTGAGGGACGACTTCTTCATATGTATGGCCGCGTCGATCTCAGATGCCATTCCACGGCCGTCACGCTTCGATTCGGGAACGTCTGCTAGAGCTTTGTTCACCGCAGCTTTGAGACGCTGCGGGTCAAATACCGAGTCAAACATCATCGTTCGCAGCCAGTTCACCGCGGCTGGGTATTTGTCAGGTTCAACCTGAAATTGAACGAGGAAGCCGTCGGCGTCGCCCAAGGATCGCGATGATCCCATGCCGTAGCCAATGCTGTCTCGTTCGAGCTCCATCACTACTTGTTCAAAGTCGATTTGCTTTCCATCTCGCATGATGTGTGTGTTGAAAAAGTTGTCACTGAATATTGACAGGAGCGGTTTCAGCTCCACGGGAACTGCTGAAGTTCCCAGATGGATGTTGATGTGTACGAAATTTGTAGGAACGTCTTCAAATTGGATAAACAGGGGGAGCTTGCTCTGGGGGGCCGCGTCCACAACCTTTTGCGCCTGTCCTGATCCGACGCCAACAGATTTTGCTCGACCATACCGGGCAGTATCGGACTCGATGAAATGGATGGATTCGGTGCCGGGAACGTCCCATCGGTCAATGACTTCCGCCGGAATAGGCTCATCATTTTTATTCTTGGCTTCCTCGAGACGTTTGGCCAGCTTTTCCAAGCCTCCAGCACCGAGCTCCTCTTTTCTCTGCGCAACCCGATTCGATTCCTCGACCTTCATCTTCTCGGCCAGTTCGCGCGATGGCTTGCCGAGAACGGTGACGTGGGGAGCGTCAACCATCCACTTGCGAAGAAAGGCGCGCCATTGCTCATCCTTCCAGCCCTCCAAGACGTCATATTCGTCAAGAGATGAGAGTTCCTGCAAGGTCGATCCGTCCCTCTTGCCAAAAAGGTAGTCAGTAATGATGTTCGTCGAGTAGAAAGACTCGGAGGTCTCAGCATGGAACTTGATCTGCCGTTTCTCCCTCCGGATACAATCCAGCATGTACTCCATGTCGAGGGGTTTCGAAGCTGTTTCGCTGAGCAGCTCAAAAAGCCGTTTCTCCACAAACTCGAGTTTGTCTGTAGCGACACCCGTCGGCTGGAGCCATATGACGGAATTCGGTCGCGCGTCCCACCAATTCGCCACTGAACTTGCCAGTTCCTCTTTCTCCACGAGGACGTTCTCCAGGATCGAGACCGACGAGCCACATAAGTAGGTCGAAAGAACACTCAGGGCTGTAGTTTCTATCAAGTCCACACAGTTGGGGCCGAAGAAGCCAATGAGAATCTCTCCGACTGACTCATCCTCCTCCGGAAACTCTGCTGTTGTCACAATGCTTTCGTTGAGCGGCGGAGGCTGAGCCGAATCAAGCCAAGGTCTTGAAAAACTACGTCAGCAAGCTGAGTTCTGACCCCTCTTGCTGGGTCGATTACTGGGACGTACCGGTCAAATTTGGAATCTAATGGAGGAATGTCATCCTTGATGCTCTCTTCAAACTCATCCAGGATCTCCAGCAAGCTTTCGTGATCCGCCTCGCCGACAATGACGAGACAGAGGTTGCGGGGCTGATACATGTCGCGATGAAATTGACGAATACGTTCTGGTGTGAGCACGCGTAGAGCCTCCGTCATTCCGCCCGTCTCGTACCGAAAGCCCACGTTTTCAGGATACAGCAGACGGCGAGCCTTGCGGTCCATGATCTCGGAGCTGCGGAACTGCACAGCCTGCATCTCCGAGTACACAACACCTGCATCGTTTCCCTCTCCATCAACGTGCCACACTTCAGTCGTGATGGCCTCGTCTGTGATGGTAGGTAGAATGATGTGTTCCAGGTACACGGGAAGGACTTGGGCGAAGCCGGCCCAGCCCGCGGTCTCCAGGACATAGGCCGTGTGATCAACAGCCGTCCAGGCGTTGGTTGACGAGTAGGCCCGAGAGGAGAGCTTGTCTAGCAGTCCTTTGAATTGAAAGCTCTTGGAGCCCATGAAGACCAAGTGTTCCAAGGTGTGCGGTGCTCCCGAGTCATCGAGGATCTCAGTGGCCAGGGTGAAGTAGCCATTGATCTTGGGTCCCTTGCGGTCGGCCACCACGACGGACATGCCACTCCGCTGCGACACATACTGAGTAATTGTGCATGGAGCATAGTCGGTGTCGAAGCTCAGAGTCTTGCGGAACTGAGACTTCCGCGTCTCGGCTGGCATTTTGGAGGGAGTTCTGTCAGCTGGCCCCTACGCCTCGATATGTGTGCTTCAATGCGCCAACCTCAGGGTGGAAGCACCTGGGCAGTCATGGCAAGCAGAAGCACAATGCTTGGTCCATGCTCGCGGCGGAGGAAGAGTACCGTCGTCACTAGAAGAGACGAGATCCGCATACAGTGGGGTGCACGGGGTAATTTGTCCAGACTCGGATGCTGGCTAGCACCATTCGCAGCACACCCGGCAAGAAATACGATAGCGAGTACGGTGAGGATGGTCAAATTATTCTACGCACCCCACTGTACCCCTCTGCAATGGTAGATCTACTGGTATGTACTGTATGCATTTTGGTTGGATGGTGAGAGGCGCGGCGACGAGGAAGGACAAAGCTTCTGGCCCCTCCTCACATTGTCGCTTCTCGAATTTGGTGGGGAAGAAGACACGGAAAGCAGCAATACCACCCACCCTGTGAAGCAGTAATCCAACCCCACAATTGTTCTCTCCGAGGTACCACGCCTCGTGAACCGTTCGCAAGTTGACAACTTCCAAGTTGTCAGGCGGTCAGCTTCTCGGATCATTTCAGACCACAACAGAGCTACACCTGTATCAATACAGCGGCTCGGACAAGAGTCTGCAGACATCATGTATCTTACATCGAGCTTCTCTGATGGCGCATGACGATAAAAGAGAAGAAAAAGAAGCAGAAAAAGAGCAGCCATGGCTTCGGCCCTGGCTTTGGAGCCGCAACAACTCAGGGACGCTATTGTCAGCTTCGCCTTGGACGGCAAATTCCCCGACGACATCACCTCCCTGCCACCAATCACTGAGATAGATCTTCAACCCGCCATTGACGCGTTACAAGCGACCAAGAATGACCTCGAGGTGCGGCTTGACCCAGTCAACGTAACAGTGGCAACTGCTGACCGCGGAACAGACAGAAATCAGCGTCATAAACGAAGAGTCGAAAGAGGATGTGATCACGTGGGCTCGGAACGCAAAGACGTTGCAGGAAGATGTCATTCGCTCCAAAACACTCGCGAACGACGTTGCGCGCCAAGCCGACGCGCCAGATTCGTCCGGACAAGCAATCCACGAAGCTGAAGAAAAGTCACTTTTCCTGAATCGCGAGTTGCAGTACAGCCAGCAGCTTCGCGGTGTCTTGGGCAAGGTCAAACAACTGTATCTGCTTCTAAAAGAAGCCGAGGCAGCTAAAGACGATCGGCGGGTTCTCGACTCCCTGCAACTACTTGAGCGTACGCCCGACTTCTCTGCGCCACTCACTGTCATATTGATGGGCATGACTGATTGAACTATAGAGATATGGACTGCAATCGATGCAACTGGCGTGAGCAAATCCTGCCGAATCATCGATTTGTTCCATCACCAGGCCTCCGAACTGAAATCCACGATATACGAAGTATTCAGTAGTGTTTGGAAAGAGCTGATCAGACTCGATGTGGACAATGGCAAGATGTTTATTCAGGAATCTCTTCCCAGTGAGACCAGATACTCAGCTCACACGCGTGCTTGAGCAGGCTAACGCAGTGCAGATGGCGGCATGACCTTGGCTGAAGCCGTGATCGGCCTGAAGGCCTATAAGGAAACCGATGAGCGCGTGGAGCAACTGTGGCGCAATATAGACGGCGGGATTTTGTCGCCTCGCTTGGACGAGAGTAGGCAGAATAACATGGGCGTTCGGACCTCGGGCAATGAGTTAGCATTGACAGAGGAGGGCGATGGATCGATACAGGCGCTGCTCTCAGACCTCGAGGTCGTCTTTATCTTCCTGCGAGAAAAGCTCCCCTCGGAGTTGATGGGACACTTGGAAAGTCTGGCAATGCCCGAGTTCATACCCAAGTTAATTCAACGCTGGCTGAATCCACATGTTCCTTCCTCGCTTGCGGAAATACCCAGATTTCAGAGCTTGATAGGAAGCGCCAGATCTTTTTGCATCACTTTGGAAAAGTACGGTTACACTGGACTCAACGAACTCGAAGATTGGGTGAATAAGTCGCACCTGACGTGGCTCGGACATTACCGCGAGACAACTCTAGGTGCTATCCGATCAAAGTTGAGCCGCGGCATCGGAGAACCTAGGCAAGTCGAAAAGGTCGAGAAACACATGGTCACCATGTCAGAGGGAAAGGAACTCGCGACAACAGGGGCCGGCGCAGCTGCGGACTCGAACGACTGGGGGGCTGCTTGGGATGAGGCCTGGGATGATGAGAATGTAGAGGAAGAGACACAGACACACATGACTCCCGAATCTGCGAGCAACCAGACCACTGAGGAAGACGATGGAACCGACGCTTGGGGCTGGGGAGATAAGGACGAAGACGGAAAGAAGGTCAAACCTGATGTTCCAGGCGAGGAAGACGGCGGGGCCGACGCCTGGGGCTGGGGTGAAGACGAAACGACTGGTGGCAAGGAGCCGTCGAAGCCCTCACCGAAGAGGTTGAAAACACGAGAGGGCACGGGTAAGAACAAGGACGTGAAGAAGGAGCTCGTTCTCAAAGAGAAATATCACATTTCATCAATGCCAGACTCGGTTCTCGAGCTGATCACGATGACGCTTGAGGACGGTGCAACTCTAACGAAAGAGGCGGACAAATATGAGCTTATTGCTTCGACATCACCCGGTCTCTTCAGCTTGCCTACATTTTCTCTGGCACTGTATAGGGCTATTGCACCTTTTTATTACTCTTTGGTGGAGGGCGGCAGCATGTAAGTGTTCCATTGATCATGCCACGAAGCAGAACTCGACACGAACTGACAGGCGGCTCCCAGGTATCTGTACAATGACGCGGTCTACATTGCCGAGCGGCTGTCCGAGTTCGCTGAGGCGTGGAAAGAGCGACAAGACCTGACGCCACGGGCACGCAGCATGCTCCGGTTGGACAATGACATCAAGACGCTGCAGAATTTTGCCAATCGGAGCTACGCAAACGAGATGAGCATTCAGCGCACAGTTCTACAGGATCTCCTTGGTGGCTCACAGGGAATCTTGCAGCAGGACGAACCGGCTGCTGCTATCAAAGGAGGGATCTCGCGCATTCGACAGATGGCGGCCACGTGGGACAAGATTCTCGCACGGTCTGTGTGGTCGCAAGCCGTCGGATCGCTCGTGGATGCTCTCGCAAGTCACCTCATAGCCGAAGTGCTAGATATGTCCTCCATCGGCCAAGATGAAGCCTACAACATTGCCAGCCTCATGGTCGCGACAACTGCGTTAGACGACCTCTTCCTTCCGAGCAATCTCGGAAATAGCAAGCCCAACATAAACGACGTGCCCACCACGGAACAGTACGCTCCCAATTGGCCCCGTCTCAAGTATCTCGGTGAGATCCTGCAGAGCGACCTCAAGGGCATCCGCGCCCTGTGGTGTGATCAGAAATTGAGCTATTACTTTACCGAGGAGGAGGTCATCGATCTCATTCACGCCAGTTTTGAGGACAATCCACGGACGAGGCAAACCATCAAGGACATTAAAAACGCGCAATACCCCGCAGTCGATCTGTAGAGATGAAAAATCTCGCACATTACACGCAACGCCGCTGATGGTGGTGTCCATGGTCGATGCATACATATGTATCACACCTCTGCAGGCACGCACAATGCATCTTGTCTTCGGCAGTAGAGTTGATCCTTGTTCTCTCCCGGCTGCCTGCTTCTACTTGGGGGATTGCTTTTCCCACCGGCTTCCCCTCCGTTTCATATACCATCTATTTACACAATACTCAAGCTTGGGCAACCAGTAAGAAATGGAAGTAGTCCCTGCCATAGTCCCCCTCTTCCCTTCCGTTGGCGATATTCTTTGGCGGTTGCCATGGAAGACGAGCGTGTACATGTGTATATTGGACCGAGACGGAGGAGGGGGGATCCGCACTCGGTTTTTTGTCGTTACATATACATGAGACTTTTTTTGTTCTTTCTCCATCACAACGCTGTCCATCGATCCACACCATACACCCCTCCCCCGAAAACAACGACCCTCGGCTGCATTGTACCTAGACGATCTGTCCTGTCATCTCGGCACGTATCGATGATCGACAGCTGCTCACTCTTTTGGGATGAAGAGCAAATAAAACAGTCACAAATGTCTTGGATTGAGATACCATCCCAAAGAAGAAAAGAAAACAGAGGAAAAGAAATGACCAGCCGTGGATGGAAAGTTCCGCCTGGACTAATAAAATTCGGATTTTTTATTAAGAAAAAACCTGCTGGACTTTGATGAGGGTTTCATTCAAAGGCAGCCAGCCGATCCAGCACTACCAATCGTGCATTGCACGAAAGAATTGTCGAGTATTGTCTCATCACTCGCGCGCATGCTGCAAAGCGCCCCGGAAATCTTCTCTCCTTGCTCTCATGTTCTGTTCAATCTGTAAGACGTATATGCTTTTTCCTTCCTTTTCCTCTACTCGTTCAGGTTTCGTTTTGCGAATCTACCGGCGCGAGGGCCGCGTCATCTCCCATTTTCGCGTCTCACTGTGTTTTCTCGGAACCTCAGGTACCGTACCTCGGGGTTGGGACTCGCTATGTGTGTGTGTGTGTGTGTGTGTGTGTGTGTGCCCGTTATGGGTCTTTCACCCGAAAGCTCCATCCCTGCGTGGCGAATCAAGTTTCATGGCGAAAACGTGGGAAAAGCAGGCCTCTTCTTGTTTTGTTATTGGGGTCCTTTTTCTGAAACAAGACGGTAAATTGCGGCCGCAGTGAGATGGAGAGGGGGAAAGGAGGGCGGGGCGGGGGAAGGGTAGGAAAAACCAAGATGCAACAAACTTGCGTGCGTGCGTGGGTGGCCTGCTTGTTGGCGCTATAGCTGAAACGGAACTTGCACGTATAGATTGCCATCTGATCTGCAGTTTCCGGAGATTGACATCTGCAAGCTCAATACATGGTGTACACAATGCCACAATACAATGTCGCGAACAAACAGGCGGGCGCGCAGACGAGAGGTAGGTCGGTAATGTGGACTGTGTCTTTGCTTTCCTCTTTCGGGACGGTGATCCCGGCCTTGGTTTAGCACGCACGCATGGGGGGGAGCAGGGATGGGAAGAAAGGCCTGCATTGCCGGTGAAATGAAGGGCCATGCGGGGAGCGGATTAGACAGTCGAAAACGCGAACTGTCTGCGGTTCCCTTGCTGTCAGTCTGTTGCTACATATACCATTCTATATCTGACGCTCATTTCAATATCGCTGCCAATGGCGCGCACGTATGTAGCTTCGGCCAAGGCTTTGCAGAAGGGCCCCCCTTTTCCCCTTCCCGGGTTAGCAAGCCTTCCATTTCCGACGAATTGGGCGTCTTCGTGATGGGCATCTGCCCGAATCGCCCATCTCCAAGGACCAGCACTGATAGGACAACATGACCAGCGTCGTAGCCATTCACATCTCTTCCACACCACCGGCTGCTTCGGCAAACCAGCCTGGAGAGCGGCCGTGTTTCGCGGCTTTTGGTACCATTACAGCATTCGTGATAATGGCAAAGAAGCAAACAAATCAGATTGTAAGGGCCCTCCGCCTTTCCAACAAACAGGACTGTGATAAGTATGATCCTCTCGACTTGGCCTCCGTTGAGTCATCCATCATTTTAGGGCACATGGACAGGAGCGGCATTGTATGTTGCTTCATGCCACCGAATTTCGGCAAAGCCGCGAGGCCTCATACTTGAAAGTGAAACAATAGAATGGGACGAGCATGTGTAGCCATCGACCAGCAGCTGTCCTATCCGTCCGCATATTGCAATCCCAAACATGACATTCGGGATGGAAGGCAATGGTTCGGCAGCAGTCTCCCAGTGCGCTTGAGAGGCCCCTGTTCCTTACAACTGTGCATGAGAGGTGCAACGGCAGTTGAAAAGCACAGTACAGGCACAGCTTGGACCTCGGTTCACTACTTCAATCACCCTATCGGACGAATCAGCACCATGCCATGCCATGTACTGTGAAAGATTGAAACACATCTCACCATGGATTTCCGCGTCGGAACACCAAGATACCAACAAATACTCCGATAGATAAGCCCCCTCCGATCCTTTTGGTGGTGCTTTCAATGGCACATGTCGCCACTGCTCAACTTGTCAGTCCTGATAGCCGCCAAGCCATACATTTAGGGGCGATGGCGTGGTCTGTCGGATGGGCATGTGCTCCGTACGGAGTGTCCGATGCGTTGTCGATAAGAAATGTGATCAGTCAGCACTTGGCCTGTGAGACTGTGCCATGCATATGAAACCTTTTCCGCCCGCTGATGAACCACGTAGACCTTTGGCAGGGGTTTCAAGGGTATTTGATGCAAGACAGCGAGTGAGTACACCCACATCAGCATGCATGAGCAGAGAGGATCCAAAGACAAGCCGGCATGATGGGGAAGGAGAAGGTGGGCGGCAACGGCTACTTGGCAATGGCATCATGGAATGGATGAATATGTGATATTTGCCGTGGGCCTGGCGCGGTTTCTTTGAAATCCTCCGGCAGCTTGATCATGCCACACAAGTTGCAGTTTCCATCGAATGATGGCTAGCCCTGCCGAGCTGCCACCAGCCTCTTGCATTGCCGTATTCGAGCCATGCAGTTCGCTTGGCTCGTGTCTCGTCCATCGGCTTCAACGACACCTCTAGATAGACACATACACCTTCATCCTCCGGAATCTATAGATGATCGGTTACAGGTGACTATGCAGAGCTCTCCACAAGCATGCGAAGAGGAAGGATGACCTACTGCAATACCGTCTCTCCAGCCTCCACCCCCATGAGCGGGAGGGCCATTCCCGAGCAGACAGTTGCGACTCACACGAGGAGGGGGTGCGTTGATGGGGTGTGATACATACATGGCCATAGAGTGTATAACCCATTACTACCCGAAGGTCGGGACAGCTGCGTGTCGACGCCTGGATCGCCTCTGGCGGAAGCTCGCAGCGGCGCTAGTTCGCGTGAGCCCTTGACAGTGACGACTGGCGCGACCTGCGACTTCATCACAGGCGTCCGCCAAGCTGATCGAATAGAAGGCGAGGGAGTCGCACTTTGACGACATCGACTGGAGTGGAATGACATCCCACAGCCAGGGTCAGGCCTGACGAAGAACGCAGCTTCCTAGCGTCATGAGCTAGACAACGCAATGTGTTTGCTGGAGTGCGCCTCCCCAGGCGTGTATGAGCAGCGGTTGACGATCATGGTGACTGCCCACAATTGCACACCCTCACTGTCTGAGCCGTGAGCCCTGTACCGTACACCCGGTGTGTGTGAAGATGAGCAGATTAGGTTGGATGGAAATGCCTCGAAGGCAAGACTGTACCGCATGTACATCGCTCGGTGCGCAGGTGCAGAAGTGTATGCAGAGACGACGCGAGTGCGTGTGATTTGGTGTGACACTGAGAGGGCCAGACGTTACGTGGAAACACCCCATCCTCCATGCCGCTGCCGATCGTCCTCAAGTCAGTCCTGATAATTGTAATATGTAAGTGAAAATTGGACCAGCCGCCCGCGATCAGCGTCTTGTATCGTCCCTTAGCGTCCTTAGTCGATCAATTTGGTCGTGTTTTGCCAGGATTTACCTGCATGAGCCGACAGCGACGCAGTGTCGCGATTGTGGGCAAGCCGCGACACGTACTCAAGTTGCACGCAGATGGTTGATATCGGGCATCACTGTTTCTATCACATTCATGTTGGGATTGGGGGAGCAAGGCTTCTACTTACCCCATAGGACAATGTGGAACAACATGGAGGAACCGGCCTCGGTGGAACGACAAGGCATGCAGAAGAAGGCAGCAACTTTGCCAGCTGGCATGGTGTGACTCAAACAGCTTTCGCCTCCCGGCACATTTTGCCCCTCAATCACCGGATCACTCGTGAGAAAATGAACATTGTCGACATTGTCAGTGAGCCAAGTGCGAAGAGGCCATCTCATTTCGCAGCTAGGCTACAAGCGGGCCGTTATGGGGAGGAGCCGGCCCGGTTGTACCTGCCTAGATCGTGCCAAGAAAGGACCAAGAAGAGCGAAGGAAAGTCCCCAGTGCCCTCCTTCCCTAACGTGCCAAAGAGGCGAGACAGACATACACCGTCCGTACAGTACTTCGCCAGTTAAAAACGCAGTCCAGTACGGTGTAAGTCACGATCAGCAAACACCCTTGCTAGCCTTGCCGTGTGTCGTAGTTGGCATGAAGTGCGACCAGTGACGGTTTATCGACAGGCATGAAATCCACCATCGTACACTGTATACTACATGATAAGATCACACGGAGCACCCGAGCCTGGCTCTCGGCGACTTTTGAGATTCCCCTCACCTGTTGTTCCCGTCCAATCCATACATCGGCCGCCACGACAGCTCACTGCATGCCCACGTGAGACGAAATCGCGGGGCCTGCCACAGTGGTGTGCACATGGGTGCTGTATCGTAGCACTGCAGACGATTTGCGCTGGTAATATAGCCAGGCATCTTGTTTATATATTTGCACAGGGCTCGTGGAGCTGTCGCCGCTTATCTCGTCTTGCCATGCCTGATCTTGGTCATCGTGGCTTCTAGAAAACTTCTGATCATGGCTTTGGTTGATTCGGGCAGCTTCGTGGAGCCGCCAATCGCTACACCAGCAAACGCATATCTGTTCCTTGCTCTCTCGCCCGTCTTTATTCTCTTTCCGTTCCTTTGTCTCTTGTGCCAGGATTTGCCTGCTGTATGCCAAGCCTCGATGAGGCCCGAAACCTTTGCATCAAACACGTATGAATCTGGCGTAGTTTTCAGGGCAGACTCGACAAGGCAAATCCACACAGGTGACGCAGAAAAAAAGGCGCCTTCGAAATGGTCCGGATTGCTCATTGAAATTTGTAACTCGTAAAGCAACTGTGCCGGTGATTGTTCCGCGTTCAGAATGGGAAAGTCCGACGCGTCTTAGCTTAGCCTGCAAGCAAAAGGCTGCCCGGGCAAAGGTTGCGCCATGAGCAAGGCGGCGTGCGAGAATACGATGGTACGAACAAAGTGTGGTACGGAAAGCACAGTCACCGGAGACGACGACCCTGGCCCTGACAAGCCCATCGCTGGCGTCTCCGCCATGCCTCGGGACGGCGCTCAAAGCATCTCAACCGATTGGACACTGTTAGGGACTGCAGACGTCATTGCTGCTTGGCAATAACAGGCGCTATGATATAACCAGAGAAAGTCAGCGACTTACAGTACTGGCACAGCAGAATGCCGCGCAGCCTTGCAAGGCGCTTTATCGTACCGCGGTCTCCGGCCAATTACAGACAGAGTGTGGAGCCTCACTGCCAAGTCGAAGGCGCGGTCCTGTTGCTGTGTCAGTCTGAGGTGATGAGGCTCTCGGGCTGCTCCTTCCCACGGATGGATTGCGGTCTGACGGCTGCCCACGTCACGCGCGGCAACATAAATTTTTTTTGGGGCGCTGTTCGATCTGGCATAACAGGGTGCGGGAGCTCACCGACCGACCTCGCCAAGACTGTCGATAACAGAAAGCTGTTATTCTCGCACCGTTGTACAAACCGACCACAGAAAGGCCAAGACAGACACACCCTTACGGTGAAGAACGGTCCCCAAGGACCAGTGCGTATGTTTCACGACACTAAAGAGTCGGACGAGTTGGGCACCACGCCATCACTTTAGACGGATATTAGCTCGTGGCGCCAAACCATGGTAAAAACTTTGATCATGTTTCCTTACTGCCTCAGCGCCCTGTAGGCAAGTCCGCGCCGACTCCGAGTGAGCCAGGGTTCTCAAGCCTCCTGCAGCAACAATTGCGCAAGAAATCATGTCTTTTTGCCATGCCAGGAGCAAGGGGAAGTAGAAAAGAATGGGCAGCGGGAGAGACAAAGCCAGGTTCCCAACTTGGGTCTCGACCATGATGAGCACGAAGGCATATACTGTACGAACGTGCACTGATGCAACTCCCAGTTCGCTATGTCTAATTTACGAAGTTCCCGCGCGGTCACTGGTCGTTTGGTTGCGGAAATGCCCCGACCAGCAAAATCAATTTGCAGGGGCCGGGGCGCGAGCTATCGACTGTGGACCGTGACAGGATCGCATCGAATCGAGGTGCCAGCTGTTCTGGGAAATAGTCGCAAACACGCAAACCAAGTCAACGGCTTGGCCAGCGGGCAGCCGATGGGTGCCACTGGCTTCGGGCAATCAAACCGATGCATCCGGACAATCTGCGAAGACGTTGGAGCGTTCTGTCCTTAATATCGCAATTGCTAGGCCCAGGGGGTTTGAATCAGCTGACTGCAGCTGCCACTTGTTCCTGGAGCAGCCTCCTTCCTTGCTTGTAAAATTTCCTTTTTCCCTTTTTTTTTTTTATTCTGTTTATTTTTTGTGGTTGCCTCGCGCCGTCTCGTCTCATCAACGGGCACCCCACGCCCACACTTCGCCCCCAGGATTGCTTCTTTCCCCGGTCTGCATCTAGGGTGCCCGAGGTGATCAGAGATTCTAACTTTGCCTTCATCACGACGCCCGGCTCCCGCTCAAGTGCACAGGCGGCATTGGCTTTTGCGTTCCTTCGAAACACGGAACGCGACGCTGATAGGTTTTCAGACGAGAACGTCGTCATCACTCCGACCAGATTTTCTGTTTCGTTTGTGTTAGAATTGGGTCCCCGTTGCGGGGTGCGGAGCGGGTGTGGGCTGAGCTGGGATCCAAAACTCGAGGGACTCCGCCCGGCTGCGGCCTCTCTGCCTCTTCTCGAGAAGTGGCTTCATGTCGGATTCTTGTCTTCGCTGGATTCTACTCCGTCCACATCTGTTTTATTAGTGTCTGGTGATATGTTGGGATGAGGTAGCACAATGTGGGCGAACGTCTTATTGTATCGCCGACCTGACATGCTCCCCTATCTGACTGTCAACCATGCATGTACATGGCAAAAAAGTCTGATGGCATGACCTTGCCGCTTGTGCAACAAGCCGCCGTGTCTCTCGGCGGCTCCGTTAGCCCACATTCGATGCAAGACCGGGAAGTCGGATGATGCCTTTTTCTGATCTACAATGCGGAGCAGGCACAATAGGTGTTGCTGCCTTCCCCCGCAAGTAGCGTACAATTAGCTTGTCTCGAGGATAGCTCGCTGATAGTTCTGCCCTTAGCTCGGCTGCAAGTTTTTTTTTCTTGGGTCGGCCGCGAGCCTCTCGATGATTTCTTTTCGTCCCTTCTGCTGCCACGTCCTACCCCCCTACCCCCGTGACGAGACAACCGCAGCAACATCCCCCAGACTTGCGTTCATATTCCGAATAACCCGGAGATAGCAAGGAAGAGTCGCCCCCCAAGAGTCCCCCCGCCCCTCCCTGGTGATAATGGTCAGAGAGACGATGTGCCTTGTGCACCTACTTGCATGCATTCCTCGAGTGTCTCCGGCGTTTCGACAAAACATGAGATGGCAACTCATAACCTTGAAGCTCGTTTCAAAGCTGGCATGGTTTTATGAGGTACGACAGAAACGGCAACTTCTGTGCTCGAGCGTAGACGGCCAGGATTGCGACTTTGGAGCCAAGGGTCATTTCTTTTGTCCAAGTGCCTGTATAACGCTGAAAATTAGTTCCGAAGAGTCCGACGGCTCGAAGCAGCTTGCGCCGACGTGCTGGGTGCGACGTCGGCGAGCCTGATCATTTTGCGCTGCGCCCCGCCTCTGTCAGAGGCGAGGCGGCGCAATGCACGGATGATGATGCAGCAGCTGCTGCTTGTTTTTTTTTCTTTTCTCGTTTCCCCCCAAGCCTCTCTCTCTCTCGGATGGGACTTGCCAATGCCTGCAGAGCCTTCCAAGGCTCGGCCGGCAGGCACTCTGAATCATGCGGCCCGCTACCCCATAGGTGATTACGGTATTTATTTACGGGCGCAAGATCAGCGGGAGAGGAGAGTACGAGGGAAAATGAACCCGACCTGCCATCATGCAAACATTTCTTGTTGACCACAGTGAGTAAATCAGAGTTAAACAGACGAAAAGACGAAAATAGAAGTTGAAAGGGGACCACCCTTCCAAGCTGTGGGTTCCCGTGCTCTGACTGCCCTTGCAAATCAATCATGCATGCTTATTGAGCCCAGCATGACTCTTCTGATGACTCTGTGTGCCTGGATAGTTACCCACTCTTGGCCGGCGCTCTCTCAATCTTCTCTCTCCTCTCGTTTGTCGTCAGCGTCAGCGCTGACGACAAACGAGAGGA
>JAPFVV010002093.1:0-18024 GCA_030780945.1 Aschersonia sp. MBC 593 | reverse complement strand
CCCTTCCCTGGTTGACGGACGACTCGCACTGTCTGGTTGCTCGTTGCGCTGTAGAGTGTCTGCGTTTTCGTTTGGCCAAGCGCGTCTTGGTTGGCCCTCTTTTCTAAATCGGCTCAACTCGTACTCTCTCTTCTCTCCCCCTCTGCCTGTTGTCACGACCTTCCGCCTGTCCCAAACTTTCCCCCCTCCTGCACCAATCTCGTTGCTCACGTCAAGAACCCCTCGCGGCCACTCATGGCTGGGCCGACGTCGCCGAGCAGCGAGGGTCCCTCATTTGCCCCTCCATCCCTGCCTCCCGGCTGGATCGCGCAATGGGACGGTGCTAGCAAGAAGTATTACTATGTACAACTCGCTACCGGCGCATCGCAATGGGAGATTCCTACTCAGGCCGCAAAGACCGGCAGCACACCCGGGCAAGCAGTCGAGCATCCCTACGGTGCCCCTCCACCCGAACTCATCACGCATCCCGACGGGTCGCAGACGGTCAAACATCCCGATGGTACCATGGAGCCCATCATGGCCGATGGCACAAGAGGGGTCGATGGGCAGGCAGGTGACCGAGGTCTCGGTGTAAGTTGCGCACCCCTACACTCCTCGACATGTGTTTCCCTGTATGCCTTGCATGGACGACCGCGGTCTCCGAGGTCCAAGAACAACCCATCGTTCCAATTTGAGGGATTAGACAGGCAGCTGGCCCCTGTCCGCCGATCACGAATTGGTCCTTTGCTAATGCTCTCGATCTTTCTCTCAATTTTAAGACCATGGCCATGAATGCTATCCTTGGTGGTGGCAAAAAGCAATCGTCCGGCGGAGGAGGCCTGGGTGGCCTTGCCAGTCAATTTCTTGGAGGGGGCGGTGCTCACGGCGGCCACAGCAGCGGAAGTAGCGGCAACGGATTGGCTGGACAGCTCGCTGGCAAACTCGCGTCGAATCTATTCTCGTCGTCCGAAAAACCCGCTGCGCCGCAAAACTACCACGGCGGTCAGAATAGCAGCAAGCCCAGCCATCAGGGCGGCCTGACCGGTGCGGTTTTTGGTGGTGTTGCTCATATGTTTGGAGGCAAGGAGTCCCATGGGGTAAGTCGATGAAAACACGTGTGGCAGGATGGATCAATGCTCATACAGTGCCGTTTTCAGAATCAAAATTTTGGTTATTCCAACTCAGGGTCCGGCACTTATTCAGGTGGCGATGCGCCTACCTACAATCCACTGACAGCTTCGCACTCTGCATCAGCTCCCCCATCGTCTCACACGGCCTCCAATTCGAATCAGCAGCAGCAGCACCAGCAGCAGCAGCACCAGCAGCAGCACCACTCGACATCACAGACGCACCAGTCGCAAGGCCACCAATCTCAGGCCAGTCAGTCGTATCATCCGCCACCACCGCCACCACCACAGGGGCACTCGCCGCACCACCAATCAGGTTACCAGAGCAAGCCACCTCCTCACGACACCTATCAAGGCGGGCATCAAGGCGGGCATCAAGTGCAACACGGGCAACATGGACAGCAGCAGCAGCAGCAGCAGCAGCAGCAGCAACATAATCAACATTCCTATGGTCAGGGGTACGCGGCCAACTCTGCTGCTCCGAGCGGTCAGCACAGTGGTGCAGGAACCTTTCCCGGTGCACAGCACGGGGCTGGTCATGGGAGCTCTGGAGAATACGGCGGCCAAAAACCGCAATACAGCAACGGGCCACAGCAGCACAGCTATGGTCAACCACCCGGCGGTTACAATCCGTCGCAGTACGGCAATGCTCCGTCTTATCAAGGCGGCCAACAATACGGCAATGGACCTTACTGATCAACACGTCTGTCTGCATTCCTGGGGCAACTGCTGAATGCCAGTCCCGAGTCGACGGGACGTAATCGGCCAATAGTGTTGAATGTATTAAAGAAGTCACGGGAAGCAGATTTGTTTGGACGCGCCGTGTTAAGCGATATTCGTGTCTCAAGGCGTCGGTGAACGGATCTCAGTCGTGGCCAGCGCTTCATGCTGGCAGCGATTTCGTCACTGACATGATTGCCTTTGCGACCAAAACGCGCCGGCGTGACAAGAAAAATGAAGAAAACTGAGTCAATGATGGATGAGATAGTGCTCGCGGAGATGCCGTTGCTTCCCTCTTTCTCTTCGTCCATGTGCCTTGACTCGCGCTCCATCGGCTGATGTTCCCGGCGAGTTGAAACACAGCGGGAATGATGTGCTGCACAAAACAGATGCGGTCCGCTTGATCCGACTTGCTTTATGCTTTATGTCTGTTTTTTCGTTTGGCTATCGACTAAGCTGCCTGCAGACCGCAGAGTGTTTACTACCCATCGGCCTGCGACCCATGATGCGAGGCCAAGAAGGAAGAGATAGCCTACACTTGGCAGCAATGACTGCGGAAGAATGTTAAACAGGAATGGATCCAATATAATGTCCACCAGGACCGGCGGTGGACTCGCCATCAAATGCTCATTGTCCGTGAAGAAATCCGCTGCAGCTCGAATTTCGACCAGCAAGCTTGGGGGGGCATGTATCGATGCATAAGGTGATCCGCCAAGGGTTTGATCATCGCTCCGCGACGCGGCATGCGCACGCAGAGATTGCATGTGGCGGGGATTCGAAATAACCTCTTCTATATTGGCGTATGCCATGATGTCGAAACGAGTTGGTTCCTACTTCCACGATCAGATGGGGGCGAGACGCACAAAGATTTTGGCTCTAGATATTTGCATCAAAGAAGGGCTACTTACAAGCGCTGACCAACAGACTCTTAATTCATATCTGCGGTCAACTGTGAGATTTGCGAGCATGATCCATGACGAGTATCCCCCCGATGGCGCCTGCTGTGATGTGAACACGCGCTTCAGGCTCGTACGAATGGATTGCGCATCTGGAGTGAGGGTAACAATCCCGAGTGAGGATAGAGCGGAATGATTTTCAAGCTTGGTGGAGAGTGGAGGGGCAGTGAAGATGATTTTCTCAACATTAGCTACTGTCATCGGCACCAGGAGAAAAAGATATACAGTCGCCAGTAGAACATGACGGACGTGATGAGAACAGGCTGCCACCATGGTGCCGCTCTATGAGAGCATACAGTATGCACGCAGATCCGGTACACGCTTGTAGTAACAAGGGTTCGCTTGAAAATTACAACACAAGCCTGCACTCGGGAGGGAATTGTGCCGCGGGGACCTCAAGGTAGATTGCAAGGCGCCGAAAAGTCAGCCCATGCGCAGCTGATTGGGTTCACCGCTTAATCTGAATGGTGGTGGCGGCGGCGGCGGAGGCGACGGAGGCGATTCTAGTGTGTAAATGTATGAAAGAAGCAATGAGACCGACCCAGACGCTTGTAGCAAGCAGCGGAGGCAGGTGTCGATGGGATATTTGTGCGGTCAGGCGGGCAGTTGCAATAATACCTCCGATGATGGCCCCCTTCAATGCCCCTACGCATGCGCGCGTGTGTGAGTGTGTGAGGTAGAGAGTGTGAATGTGTGTTTGCTGTGCGCCGTGCCCCCCTTTTGGATTGGCAGCTCCCATTGGCCGTGAGATCATACCACATACCACGCGCCTGCAGCCGCCTGACCACTCTGCCTGTGGATAAGGTTCGCATGGGCTGCTATGTACCTCGCTGACGCGGGCAAAGATTGCAATACAACACCTCACAGACAAAGTTGAAAAGAACACAGAGCGGCATTCGTCAATGTAGTACGGCCAGGTCACTGAGCCCCGGATCGAAAGCTAGGGTTTATGGGCAAGGTGGTTGGATTTGCATGTGCTGTCCGCCGAGCGTCGCTTTCCAGGGCGCTCGCCGCGTGGGCAGGCTGAGACAGCGGATTTCCTGACTAAATGAGCTTCAGAGATACTGCCCCAAGTTTCTCGCTCGGGGTAACATCCACCTTGTCTAGTCCCTGGCACAAGACTGGGAGATGGCCTACGCTGTGAATGGGTGGATTCTCGTCTGTTGCAGCAGTAATTTTACGTCGACAGTGCTAAAGGAAAGGCGCGGCCGTCGACGGAGATCAGCGTGATAGTATTGTGCGGGTCCTTGGCTGGAGAGCCAAGCTTCACAACACACAGGACACAGAGAGAGAGAGAGAGAGAGAGAGAATGACAGAGCTACCGTGTTGTATTGCACTGTAGCTCACCAGCGTCCGTTGGCTCCCGAAGGTCCCAAGCCCCCTTCTCAGCTCCCTAGTTCCTTTATTTTAGCTCGATCTCGGTTCGGTGTATGTGCGCGCGCGCGTGTGTGTGTGCGTGTGTGCAGCAGGAACCACGCCGACGCGCGCTTGCCTCCTTCAGGCAGAACTAGAAAATCAACAAACCCCTAGACAGCAACCAACGTATCTCCCTTGCTCGCTCCGCTCTCTCTCTCTCTCACTGGCCCACCCCTGGTTGCCCAAATTTCCCCCACCTATTTTCCTTCACGCACCAAGTCTCCTTTCGACCTCAACTCACACCCGGTCGTTGCACCACAGAGAGGAAGATAGACGTCTTGTTCTCGGCCTTGTATTCTCTTCGCTCCCATCTCCCGGACTTGCTCTTTATCCATCCGCAACTTGCGTCGTCATCCTTCATCATGCGTGAGGTAATCAGCATCAACGGTAAGGAGCTTCGACTGACCCTCGCTTTGGCCATTTCCACGCGCGTCGTGGTTCACCACATCCCCTGTTCGCCTGCATTCCGAGTACCGTCGATGCTGACTCTGCACGCGTAGTTGGACAGGCTGGTTGTCAGATCGCCAATTCCTGCTGGGAGGTATGCTTTTTGCCCAAGGGTAGAGCTCACCTACTTTGCTCCAACCCTGCTGACGAGTGTTGCCATAGCTTTACTGCCTCGAGCACGGTATCCAGGTAAGATCGCGACCGCTATCCAACTCATTGACCCTGGACGACATGCACTGACTGGTGCATTCTTTGCAGCCCGATGGTTATCTCACCGAGGAGCGTAAAGCTCAGGATCCCGATCAGGGCTTTAGCACCTTCTTCTCCGAGACCGGTATGGAAACCATATACCCACCTCCCTTGACGGACAGCATCGGCGCCCAATTCCGCGACGACTTTGGGGGCTGTGGGCTGGCTGTTCAGACAGCATGACGACGAGCTGACTGAAATGACATTGCAAAGGCCAGGGAAAATATGTGCCTCGTGCCATCTACTGCGATCTCGAGCCCAATGTCGTCGACGAGGTCCGCACTGGTGCCTACCGCAATCTCTTCCACCCCGAGATGATGATCACTGGCAAGGAAGATGCTTCCAACAACTACGCTCGTGGACATTATACCGTGGGCAAGGAGCTCATCGAGGGCGTGCTCGACAAGATTCGACGTGTCGCCGACAACTGCGTCGGCCTCCAGGGCTTCCTCGTCTTCCACTCATTCGGTGGTGGTACCGGCTCCGGGTTTGGTGCGCTTTTGATGGAACGCCTTTCTGTCGACTACGGGAAGAAGAGCAAGCTCGAATTTTGTGTCTACCCGGCTCCTCAGACAGCTACCTCCGTCGTTGAGCCCTACAACTCCATCCTTACCACCCACACCACCCTGGAGCACTCTGACTGCTCCTTCATGGTCGACAACGAGGCTATCTACGACATCTGCCGCCGCAACTTGGGTCTCGAGCGACCCAACTATGAGAACTTGAACCGCCTGATTGCTCAGGGTAAGCTCAGAGAGAGGCCTTGCACTAGTACTGACAGGAATACAAGCTAACGAGAATCCTTCTTTGCAGTCGTCTCATCAATCACGGCTTCTCTGCGTTTTGACGGCTCCCTCAACGTTGACCTCAATGAGTTCCAAACCAACTTGGTTCCCTATCCCCGTATCCATTTCCCCCTCGTCGCTTATGCTCCGGTCATTTCGGCTGCCAAGGCTGCCCACGAGGCGAACTCTGTTCAGGAGATCACCATGTCCTGCTTTGAACCTAACAATCAGATGGTCAAGTGTGATCCCCGGCATGGCAAGTACATGGCCACCTGCCTGCTGTATCGGGGTGACGTCGTGCCCAACGATACCCACGCAGCCGTTGCGTCTCTCAAGACTAAGCGCACCATCCAGTTTGTCGACTGGTGCCCTACTGGCTTCAAGCTCGGAATTTGCTACCAAGCCCCTGAAAACGTTCCAAACGGCGATTTGGCCAAGGTTAACCGTGCTGTGTAAGTCTCTATCAATACGCTCGGCTGTTTCTCTCGTCGGGCCAACGTGGACTCCGCTGACACCCGACTCAGTTGCATGTTGTCCAATACTACGGCCATTGCGGAGGCTTGGAGCTCTCTGTCCCTGAAGTTTGATCTGATGCACTCGAAGCGTGCATTCGTGCATTGGTATGTGGGAGAAGGTATGGAGGAGGGCGAGTTCTCTGAAGCTCGTGAGGACTTGGCAGCCTTGGAACGTGATTACGAGGAGGTGGCTGCCGATTCCTTGGGTGAGGAGGAGCTTGAGGCCGAGTACTAGAGACCGCCGTAAGACAGGAAAATTGGGCGCCAATGGCGCTGATTATTTCTGGTCCCCATACCCCGTTACTCCTTGATGGGTGGACCGTTGTCACGAAATTGTAGGCACCCGAGTTCTTAATACCAGGAAAGTTGTAGATACAAAATCATCGGTCATACTTTATTCGCTTGGTGAGCTGGCATTGTTGCGATGGAGCTTCCTTGAAGCACACTGCCGTATCACTCATGTTGCTCTCGCCATGCAGCGATTCGCTTGGATTCGAGCCGGGCTTGACTGTCGTGAGCCGTTCATGGTGAGCTTTTGCCGGCTAGACGGAGACCAATGGTGAATCGACAACTTGAAATTCTGGTCCGACCACTCAAACATCTTCGAATCAGGTGTCCGGTGCAGCTCGGCTAAGCACTGTTCAGCAATGGTGGGAACGACCAAAAGGTTGGGCTGGCGATTCTCATTCTCGTATTTAAAGGTGTCTTTTGACTGTTGCTTTGCAAATTTATAGGGCTTCCACCAATAGCCAGTTTCGTACCTTGGGAACGTGTAGCCTGTACTGGCCTCGGAAACGATTCATGCATGTTAGGCCAGGAAGCTTCTCCCACTCGGAGGCAGTCATGAGAAGTAACGCGTCAATATTAGTGGACAGTGTTGCTGAACGCACATCTGAAAAACAAATGGAGTTGTCGTCTTCGACACGTTTCGCCTCGACGTCGCTAAGCAGTCATCGTGGAGAACTGAGTGAGTGTCCAGATGTGAGCGCATGACTAGCACTTATATTTGGCTTGCCGCCAGATCGTCGCAATGCAAGGCATGCCATGACCGCACGAGCATTGTTCGTCTTGATCTATTAAAATTCCTGGATCTGTGAACGTTAGCTCACCCTGAACTCGCGCGATTCCAGTGGCAGCCGGTCTTCAGGGACCATTTTCGGATCGGCTGATTGACGGGCCGCAGGCAAGCCGACGCTATGCGACACTGCATCCATCGGTCGAGGCGGCAGCGTCGATGGCACCCTTGCTTTCAACTCACGATTCCAGCCCTTGGCAACCTTTGCGCAAATTCAGTTTCGGAATGACTGCTCTCCGTTTGGCGACTTGTAGGGCGTGCACACGGGCGCGAATCCAGGCCCGGCGGGGTTTGGCGACGGCAAGCAACCAGCAGCAGCAGCAACAAACTAGGTCGAGCAATCGGGTCAAGCTGGTTGAAGTTGGCCCCCGCGATGGACTTCAGAACGAGAAGAGGGCCATACCTCTTGCCACGAAGATGGAGCTCATAGAGCGACTGGCTCAGACCGGTGTTTCCACAATTGAGGCCGGCTCATTCGTGTCGCCCAAATGGGTTCCTCAGGTAAACGTGCCCGATGATCGGATTCTGTAGCAAGCCACGTACACTAACAACACCACAAATAAAATCCTGCAGATGGCAAATTCGAGCGAGATTCTACGACATATTCTACATGAGCAAAAGAGGACCCCGGTACAGATGACATACTCGTTTCTGTGTCCGAATATAAAAGGCATCCAGCTCGCCGCCGATGTTCTCAAATCGAGTCCGGAGCTCTTCTCTACGCAACTCACTCCGCGAGTTATTGCCGACAACGACGGCGGGGGCGAGAGCCGCGCAAGACCTGCGGTGGAAGTGGCCGTTTTCGCGGCTGCGACTGAGAGTTTCTCGCAAAAGAATCTGAACTGTGATATCCAGACGTCACTGGATCGCTTCAAAGCTGTGATCCGGGAGTCCAAGGCATTGGGTCTGCGCGTGAGAGCGTATGTTTCAGTTGTGTTGGGATGCCCGTTTGAAGGCTTCGATGTCGACCCGCACAAAGTTGCCGAGATTTCGACGGAGCTTCTTGAAGCTGGTGCTGATGAGATCTCCCTCGGTGATACTACGGGCATGGGCACGGCACCTCGCACCGGCGCCCTGCTCCGCTGCATGTCTGCTGCGGGCATTCGCACGGAAGACATTGCGATGCATCTGCATGACACGTACGGGCAAGCGCTGGTGAACACGGCCGTGTCGCTGGAGCACGGCATCAGGACGTTTGATAGCAGCGTAGGCGGGCTGGGCGGCTGCCCGTACAGTCCTGGCGCTACGGGCAATGTCGCGACGGAGGATATGGTCTATTTCATGGAGACACTGGGTATGGACACGGGGATTGATCTGGATGCCATGGCTGACATCGGCTCGTGGATCACGACTGAGCTGGGCAAGTCAAATGACAGCACAGTTGGAAAGGCAGTCTTAGGGGCGCGGGCGCGGGCGAGAGCGACGTCTAAGAGTGCGGAAGCTTGAAAAAAAGAAAAAAGAAAAAAAGTCTTTCGAATGTTGCGCCTCAAAACGGCCAAAAGTTCCAGGAGTTTTTTGGGTTGAGTTTGGCGGCGTAAATTAAATTGTCACCACCACTTCTTGGAATCATGAGCTTCGGCAGTATTGGTAGCCCGGCAAGCAACGCGAGCAACAATAGATTGACTATTGCGCGCGAGCCTCACTGCCGGTCTTTTGCTGGGTGTTTGATTCTCTTGGGATGTTGATGACATCCCCACCGCAGTGTTTTCGCAAGAGAGGTACAAATACAAGCAACGAGGGGCTGTCACCATCGCCCACACGATGTCATAGCCAGCGAGGTCTGAGGCGTTCAATTTACTGGTGCATGGGTACCTGCCAAGCGTCTGGGTCAAGTCAATGCTTGGGCTCCTGCTGCAGAGAAGTTGCGTGGTCGCGTGGGTCTGAGAGCCTCAATGGCCTGGCCTGCAGTGACGGGTACGACTCCACCTGCGTCTGGCCAGGACAGAGCTCAATCTCGCCTTTCTCCAACCTCCAGCTCAACGCTCGTCTTCTAATCCGCCTTGTTCCCGCCATTGCGTCTTGACGATCAATTCGACTGCAGTCACTCTCAATCTCCGCTTACTGGGCTTCGCCGTCGCTGCCGACACTCGCCCGTTGCTGCCGACACCTGCCCATACCTGCCTCCGTAACCCCCCCACACTGGTCTTGCTTGCCTGCGTGCTACGATTGCCGATTCCCTTCTCACCACGATGAGTGACCCCCGCGAGTCTTCGTCGTACTCGGTTGTTCCCCGCATCCGATACAATACTGTCGGGGGTGTCAATGGCCCGTTGGTCATTCTTGAGAATGTACGGTCCTTGGCAGAGAAGAATAGTTCCCCTGAGTAGCCGCATTTGAGGGTGGCGGCGAGCTGACAGTGGCGTTATCAGGTCAAATTCCCGAGATACAATGAAATCGTGTCACTCACACTTCCTGATGGATCTGTCCGCTCAGGTCAGGTCCTGGAAGCACGAGGTAACTTCACCTTCTTTTGGACCTCAATCTGAAGGCTCGCTGGTGCTGACTGACGGGTTAGGCGACCGTGCCGTTGTCCAGGTATAACGGCGTGCGCAATCTAAACTTTTGACCGAATCGTGATTGACTGAGCTGCGACAGGTTTTCGAGGGAACTTCTGGAGTTGACGTCAAAAAAGTAGGCCCGTCCGCGACCTGAACGATCTTCGACGCCCGCTAACCTTGTGTGCTCAGACCAAAGTTCAGTTTACGGGCGAGAGCTTGAAACTCGGAGTCTCCGAAGACATGCTTGGCCGGATCTTTGACGGCTCCGGACGTGCCATTGATAAAGGTCCCAAGGTGCTGGCCGAAGATTACCTGGACATCAACGGCAGCCCCATCAACCCCTATTCCCGAGTAAGTCTCAAAATCCGGCGGCACAGCGAGGGGTTATAATTGCAGCAAGAAGGGTGAGGGCACACTGACCTTTGACAGGAATACCCTGAGGAAATGATCTCCACAGGTATTTCAGCCATTGACACGATGAACTCTATCGCCAGAGGCCAGAAGATCCCCATTTTCTCAGCATCTGGATTACCGCACAACGAAATTGCTGCACAAATCTGCCGACAGGCTGGTCTGGTCAAACAGCATGGTGTCACCAACAAGGGCGTCCACGACGGTCACGAGGAGAACTTCTCTATCGTGTTTGGTGCTATGGGTGTCAATCTGGAAACCGCCAGATTCTTCACGCGAGATTTTGAAGAAAACGGAAGCTTGGAACGCACAACCCTGTTCCTCAACCTTGCGAATGACCCCACGTGAGTAACGGCCTCGATGGAGCATTATTGGAAGAAACCATGCTGACTGTTGTTTGCAGCATCGAACGAATCATCACGCCGCGTCTCGCATTGACAACCGCCGAGTACTACGCCTACCAGCTGGAGAAGCACGTCCTGGTCATTCTCACAGATTTGTCGGCATATTGTGATGCTCTGCGTGAAGTATCGGCTGCTCGAGAAGAAGTGCCTGGACGACGTGGATATCCAGGTTACATGTACACTGATTTGTCCACCATTTACGAACGGGCCGGACGTGTCGAAGGGCGCAACGGCTCCATTACCCAGATTCCCATCCTGACCATGCCCAACGACGATATCACCCATCCCATTCCCGACTTGACGGGTTACATTACCGAGGGGCAGATCTTTGTGGACAGACCTCTATACAACCGTGGCATCTACCCGCCCATCAACGTTCTACCGTCGCTTTCCCGTCTGATGAAATCGGCCATCGGAGAGGGCATGACGCGCAAGGACCACGGCGATGTGTCAAACCAACTGTACGCCAAATATGCCATTGGCCGTGATGCGGCCGCTATGAAGGCAGTCGTCGGTGAGGAGGCTCTGTCGGCTGAGGACAAGCTGTCTCTAGAATTCCTGGACAAGTTTGAGCGATCGTTCATTTCCCAGGGCGCTTACGAGTCGCGAACCATCTTTGAGTCCCTCGACCTGGCATGGAGCTTGCTGCGCATTTTCCCCAAGGATCTTCTCAACCGAATTCCTGCCAAGGTGCTCAACGAATTCTACCAACGCGCCCAAAAAGACGCCAAATCCAAAGGCAAGGCGCGGGCGGACGCCGCGGCCACCGAGCAGCCGCCGCCGCAGCAGCAGACGGAGGAAAACCTGATTGAGACATGAGAGGGCGTCGGAGCGTGACCACCCAAGCACAGATCTGGAGAGGCAGATTTGTGCGCACTAGAGCATTTTCCAATGGTAGAAAGCAGTGTAATGGGATCAAGTTTGCAGGGAGTGGTGTTGGCCGGGAAGCCCCGTTGATTGAGTAATGCGAATTACATTGTGTGTCACGTAGCTTAAGCTCTGTGCACCGGGCAAACGTTCCTGTGCAGGTCGAAGCGACCGACGCTGGATCGCTTTTCCCATGCATTTAGTTGTCAGCGGCGGATAGAACGACGCGAGTTCAACGGCTGATCGGGCAGGCAGGCTTAGCCCAGTTCCGAATCGTGCGGCGAACCTTGTCGCGTTGGTGGTCAGAAGATGTCAATTTCCCTGGCTCCTTCCCTCTACCCACAGTGAGGGGTTGATCGTGACACGGGACAGGGTTTTCTGGACCAACTGTATTCTTTGTCCGTGATGGCAATGATGTTGGCTCCTGCATGAGGACGATGGTGGCTCTGGAAAACCCATAACGCACTTGCCCTCGGTGCATGCATGGATGGCTCATGGATGCAGCTCGATCTGACTTTGGCTCAAATCCTTTTCATCAAGTACTCGACCCGCAGCTATAATAGTTAAATAATTAGAGTTAAGTTTAATTGGTGTAAAAATAGTTAGCAATGATAATAAAGTTAGTATAGTGTTTATTGTTAGCTATAAAGTAATACTTTAATATATTGTTACGGCTAGAAGGTGTGCTAGCTGCACTAATAAACCCAAAGATTCACCAGTGCAAGCCTTCAGTGCTTGCAATGCACCTTACAACCTATTATAAGGCGCGCGCCGCCCATAGCAGGCGCCGCCTACTATATAAAATTGAGCGTGTGGCACAGCTGGGGCCATCGCTCGAGGTACGCCCCGTTGACAGCCTGTTGGGAGGGAAAATACTCGAAAGCTGGTATCAGGGGCACCCAGGCACGGCGAGCTCGCTTTCTGCATCGCTTGATGTTTTCATAGCTACTTGGCCGCGGTATATTATAGGTCCAGGCTGCAGTGATCTCGTTAAGGTACTCGGCGGATTGCCGCCGGCTCTGGCGCAAGCAGGCTCATATATGACGAAATCGAGAATCCATGTCGCAGAGTACATGTCAAGGTACAAGCTCGAGCAAGAGATATCCATGGAAATTCAAGTCGGTTCACACCCGGACAATGTCCCCGCAAGCGTTAGAATCACGTCAGGCATCGCGTTCCGGGGCATTGGGTTGCGGGATTTAGGTGCTTCCAATGCGTTGCAGCTGTGGGCTTTCATGTACAACAACACCCTCAGTCATCGAATGCTGGCATTGACGGCGGATCCCGGCGAATTCGCATCTTCGTGGCCGCCGTGGCTCGGCGAGCTGGGAAGCAATGAGACACGCTTCCTTCAAGCGATCCAGTTGCTGGCCCGGTTCTCGTTCTTAGTGGACGGTCTGGTTTCGTCAAGCTACTCGATACATCCTGCGGTCCATCGCTGGGCATCGCGGATCGGTATGGATAAAAAATGGGACGAACTGGCGTTCAAACTGATAGAAAATCCGGTCCCAAATACGGAGATAGAGGCGTTCTATGTGATGCATCAAGGATTTCTCATCCACGCCCAAGAAATACGGATTCGCATGCCCACCATAAGTAACGATAGCTTTTCATTCAGCGCAATGTTACACGTGCTAGCCCTTACCGCCAGTTAAGCAGATCTCGAAGCACTTGCCTCGGTGGACGAGAAAGCCCAAGTACTTTCTTGGACCCCAGCACGGGGTCACACAAAACGTGCAGCTCAAGTTGGCTCGGCGTCTCATGGAGCAGGGCTCACTGGAAGACGCGGATATCAAGGTCCGGTTCGCGCTCGAGTGCCAGCCGAAACCGTCCGCTCAACATCAGGTAGCCTTGGCTCAGATACTTGGTTATGTGGTGGCGGCCTACTTTTGTCATGGCAGGCTTGCAGAAGCTGTTGTGCTGTACCGCAAGGCCCTGAACATATGCAGCTCCCGCAATCGCGACCCCTCCAAGGATGTCTTGACCATGGCCCTTCTGTTTGGGTTGGGAAATTTGGCGAAGGAGCGCTAAACGTAGCCAATGGAGCTTGGGGATGGACATCTGTGGGTGCAGAAATTACAGTGGTTTTCAACGAAACTTTATACCGCAGGTGGTCGTAAAGAAGAAGCTCGGACAATGATCTTACGAGCCATAAGGTGGCACAGGGCGAGGAGTGCGCGTCAAGCGCAACTCGCGGCGCTGGAGGCAGTGTTTCAACCGGCTGATGAAGCTGGGCATTTAAGTTAGCGAAATCTTGCCTCTCACCCATCTCGGGGCAGTATGGACGCATTGCGGCTTCGAGGCACGCATCGCAGCTTCGAGGCACGCATCGCAGCTTTAAAGCAGGCATTGCGGCTTCAAGGCACGCATCACGGCTTTAAGGCACGCATTGCAGCTTCAAGGCATATATCGCGGCTTATAGCATTTGGCTGAAAATGCGTTTAAATCCTTTTTGCGGACCCTAGCTTATGTGCCACCGTAATCTTGCGATGTCAGGAACACCACCATCATCCCTCAATCACTCCCCGATCATCATTCCTCTTCACTCAATCCGTCTTCAACTGATCCGTCTTCAATTGATCCGTCTTCAAATGATCCGTCTATAGTTGATCCGTCTTGAGAGACATGGCTATTCAGTTCATCGAGGGATATATCCCAGTCTCTGGCCAGCTCCGTCTTCACTTGATCCGTCTTGAGAGACATGGCTATTCAGTTCATCGAGCGGTATATCCCAGTCTCTGGCCAGCTCCGTCTTCACTCAATTTATCTTGAGAGACATGGGTATTCAGTCTACCGAGCGGTTTATCCCAGTCTCTGGCCAGCTCCGTCTTTCATTGATCCGTCTATATATAGTTGATCCGTCTCGAGAGACATGGATAATCAGTTCATCGAGGGATATATCCCAGTCTCTGGCCAGCTCCGTCTTCCACTCATCCATGGTCATCTGCGTCGCGTCGGCCTCGTCATAACAAGCCCCCCATACACTATCATCACCAGGCACGAGTCTAATTGTATTGGGTCGCCTTACCATGTCCGGCTTGGTTCCCACGTACATATCGGAGAAGGCAACCGGGATCTTGAACCACTGGTGCTTGGAGCTGCATGTAGTAATGGGTGCCGACAGCGAATTCGATAACAATGATCCGTCTCCCGGAGTCACGCCACGCAGGCGACCCAAGCAGTCGGCACAAAAGTCTTTGTTTGGGCAGTAGATGCAGTGATAGAGGTCCTGGTTGCAGATGTGGCTCTCATCTGTACAGGCTCGCCCATTAGACTTGCGTCCATCGCAGATAAGTCTAAATTCGGTCAAAGTTGCGTCGAGCTCTAGATGCCCCAAGTTGGAAAGACCGGAACGCAAAAGATTCAGAGCTACCTTGCGAGCGCCTATTCCCGGGGGTTTTTTTTTTCGACTTCCGCGCCCGAATCGGCGTCCATGTCTGTTTCGTCGGTGCTGTCCTGTTCAGCTAGAAGCGAGTCGATGTGTGCCTTGGCTGCCTTGATTCGTTCAGTCTGCTGCGCTACCTGAGGGAACTGTGACTTGACTTATTGGACAGTCTCTGCACCCAAATCTGTGACCAGTTCATTGACTTCGTTTCTGTTGACTTCCAAGTCATTCACGTCAACGCCCTTGGCCGCAAAGCTCAACTGTTGAGTCACTATATCTTGCTGGCCAAACAAAGATAGCGCAACAGCCGAATTTTTGAAGTCCTGATATTGGAAAAGCGTGTGAAAGATCCATTGTATCCCATGAAAGTCATTATCGGGGTCGTCATCAGAGAGCATTATCAGCCGGCGCCGGATACGATGCCTCAATACCGCCTTCGACTTGTCCTTTTTGTCACGCAGAGCGTACAGTGAGCCCACGAAACTCTCTACAGAGAGCATTTCTGCGACGTCGGTGTCGTACAATTTGCTGAGCCTATCAATTTGGTCAGGCTCGCACTCATCCGCAACCGTCGGGTTTATCATGGTCTGGAAGTAATGCTTCGCCAGTTCCTCGGTCGCGCGCCTCCTCCAAGACGAAGCTGTATCACCACCGATACCCTCCAATTTCTTTCTACATTGCTCCCAAAGCTCCACAGCCGCGATGGCTGGCTCGGTGCCATCAGGTCCGACTCCGTAGGTATGTGCAGCAATGCCCCGATAGTATAGGAGTACACTGCTGGCCTTATCCTCGGCAAACGTCTGGGCAGTGCGCCCGTTGATGTTTGGATCCATGTCGTCATGCGGGTGTCGATCCGTGGCGGCTGTCTCCAAGGCTCGCACGACATCTACCAGGAGGCGATGATCAGCCTTTGCGACGGCTAGTATCCTTGTCAGGATAAAATCGCATTCTGCGTCGCCTGCAGCCATCTTGATCAAGCTAACAGAACCCTGATGTTGATCTGCATCGCCAGGAGAGACAGTGTCGTGGAGGAGCGCTCTCGTCTCTTCCTCATCCAAAAAGCTCAGCTTGGCCTTGGAAAGACCGAGTCTCCCCTCTGCGGCCTGAGTCTCGTCCTTGCCTGTGCACACGCATTCGTAGCTTGTCGCCGATTTCTGGTAGTCGTTCATGTTGTAGTTCATGTCCGCTAATTTCAACTTGAGATCCAAGATATCGTTCGGCTCTGCTTTGGGGTTGACAGTATCCAAACCCGTCTTCTTCAGTGCTAGTTCGACTTGCAGAATCGCATCCCCAGTCTTATACCACGAGAACAATGCCTTGTCAAAGTCTCTGTGGCATACCCAGCTGACATTCTCCTTGTTGAGAGCACGCTTGTACAAGCTTTCTATGACTTTAGACGGTTCTTCCAGCTCGAAGGCGGCGTCGGCGAGCCGCTCATACCAAAGCGAGTCCAAATCTGCATCTGTCAAGCGCATGAAACCCCGACACCACTCGCTGATCTCATCCCAATCGACTCCGTTGTTCTTGCTGACGGCAAATGAAATGGACAGCACGTCGTCGGAGGCATCGCTTGGTAGCTCCGGCCGTGGATCCTGATCCTTTCAGACATCTTCTCGTCAGCTCCAAACCTCATCGCGGGGACGTTGTAGCCTCCCAGACAGCCCAGATGTTGGCAAGTAAGAGTCAGTCTGAGAAAAAGCTTACCGACGCCATCAATGCTGTGACCCATCTATATGTACTGATAACCGAAAAATCCCTCTCGCGAAGAAACCATTTCACAGCGGTCTCGGCGAACAGACGCAGCAAGCCCTTTGTTGGGGTCCGTGCTCTCTGGACGGTATTCAGCCATCTCTTGTCCAATTTTTTTACGACAGACCGGTCCATCACCCAATTCTGCAGAGACATCATCTCTTCAGTAGTCCAATGTTCATACACTACCTCGAAACACTTCTTGTGACGTACAAATACCTCATCATTTTCGAAGAGCTCATACAGACTCTGTCCAATCTTGATCTTCGCATTTAAATCGAATGTGCCCGTATCTTCGCGCTCGAGGTCCGATAGCTTTCCAAGGTAGTTAGGTAAGTAACACGCAAGATACCGTCCGATGCTTTCAGGTACGTCCACGCGCGATCGAAGCAAGTAGTCAAAGGTCTTTGTCACAATTCTGTGGTGTGCTTCAAACTCATTCACATCGATAATGGCCTGGGTGTTATGAAGCGTTTTAGAGGCGGCATCGATATCGAACTGCAAATTATCTCGGATCACTTTCCGCGCAAGATCCCAGAAAAAGTGCCCACAGAGTTGTTGGTCTACGTTGTTGATCGTGATACTCATGGTAATGGTTGGCTGATCTTTGTCTGATGGAAAAGATTTGCCCTTTTCTTTCTGCAGACACTCAATGATACCGTCCTGGTCATAGACGCAATTGTCTTCGACTTTGAGTATGGTATAGTATTTCTTGGCGATTATGTGCTGCAGGGAGACAATTGAATTGAAACCGGAGTGTAGGCACTATATTTCGAGTCAGCGTTGTGGGAAACAAGAGCAGGATTAGGATCAACGTTGAGCGTCACACTCACCATGACTGCCTCGAGCTGGCCCAATGTCATGTAATGGAAGGCATAGACAACCCATTTCAGTATTTCATTAAGGTCATTGATTTCTTCAGCTGTTAATGACCGCTGGAGACTCTTGATAGCCACTTCAAGACTGTTGATCGACTGACTTAGTAAGCTGTCGAGATCCTCGATCCCAGTGCGCGAGCTCAGCAGGCTAACAACATCGTCGAGCCCGCGTTGCAGTAAAGAATAGCTTCCTTTCGCCATCTTCGGCAGCTTTTTAATGATTTTGTCCCTCGCCTCCATCTGAATGGGATTCGACTTAGCGTCAAGCAGTACTTGTTGCTCATGAAGCTTACTATCGACAGTTAGATTTTAAAGGTTAGATTAGCTTTAAAGCTATAATATAAAGTATATATAAAAACCTGGAATATCTTATATTTTAGGCATATATCGCGGCTTTAAGGCACGTATTATGGCTTGAAGGCACGCGTTGCGGCTTCGAGGCACGCATCGCAGCTTCGAGGCAGGTATCACAGCTTCGAGGCAGGCATCGCGGCTTCAAGGCATACATCGCGGCTTATGGCATTCAGCTAAAAATACATTTAAATCCTTTTTGCGGACCCTAG
>JAPFVV010002076.1:0-10255 GCA_030780945.1 Aschersonia sp. MBC 593 | reverse complement strand
GGCGCTGGCCGCTGTTCTCGACGCTGACCGACGGCGAGCGCGGAGGGGTGCCGCTGGCCGCCGACGACGACCCGGACGTGTAGAAGCTGCGGCCGGCGCGGGACTGTCTGTCGACCGAGGACCGCGCAATGTTGAACGACAGGTTGCCGTTGATGGTGAGCCGCTTGAGGAAGCTCGATGCGGATGGCGTCGACGAGGGCGTGGTGCTGGCGCCGTCGTGCGACTGCGACGACGGGGCGCGGACCGAGCTGCGGTAGCTGTTCTTCCTACCGAACCAGCTTCGGCGCTTGGTGGTGCCCGCCTCCCCGTCGGCCTCGCCGGGACCCGGCCGCTCGCCGAAGCTCTTGAACCGGGCTTCGTTCTCCAGCTGGATGAACTTCTGGTTGTGCAGCCGGGCCTGGTGCACGGCCATGTACAGGTTGTAGCAGTCGGGCGCCGCGGAGCAGCGAAACCGGAAGTTGCCCCCGCTGCGTGACTGGTACAGCTTCGAGTGAGACTGCACCGACGAGCGAATCTCGAGGTCGACAGCCGTGCTCTGCCGGATGAGCACCAGCGGCGTCAGGTCGAGAGCAAGGAGCGGGGGATCGAGGTTGCCCGTGTCGGCCGCTGTGCGGAGTGCATAGGCTTCGATCAGCCCGTCCGTGACCACGATGGAGCACGCGTCGGCCATGACGTCCTTCCACAGCCCCTTGTCCGACCACCGCGAAATTCGCGCCACGAAGCGGGACGCTTGATCGCCATGGCTGGCCTTGGACCCGTGCAGGTCTGCCTGGGAAGCGGAGGCCGAGGGCGTCAGGCTCGCCTCGGACCCCGGCATGGAGCGCGGCCCGGCGGCGTCGCTTTTGAGACTCACGCCCAGCTCCGTCTCCGGAATGTCGATGCTCTCAATCTCATCGTCAGAGGATTCGGGGTCCGACTCTTCCGTGGATGGAGCGTCCGACGTCGATGATTGGTCAGAGGGCAGGTATTCGTGCTTCAGCGGTGATGATCCGCGCCGCTTCAAGCGGTCACCCACGTGGGTGTCAGTATTCAGCTGCAACGACGGTCCGGCACCCTTGATGCCGCCTGCCGCTTGCGGGCTTCCGCTGCTGAGGGTTCGGTGAGCGGGAGGCGGCGGTGCTCCGTCCTCGCGATAGGCCGTCGTACTCGGTGGCTGGGACTGCTTTCTGATTTGAAAGTGAGAGGGGTCCGGTCGCATGTCTTCTCTCAACGGACGTCCTCGGCCTTCGCGGTCCAACACTGCGCGAGCATCTTCTTTCGTGGGCGTCTTGTCGGGGTCCCGTGATTTCGGCTCGCTTGGTGCTGCGAACGTCTTACCAACATCTTCGGTTGAGAGGCCACGTTGATGGTAGCGGGCTGGAGATGCCTTCTTCGGGGCAGTGCTGGGACTCGGGGCACAGACGTCCTTGGCTATCGGCGAGCGAGGAGATTTCTCTGCAAAGCCATCCGAGTGAGATCCAAGTTCCGGCTCACGCTGTCGTGTCGGAGTGGTGGGTGGTTTGGAATGCAGGTTCTGGAAGTCCAACGGGGGCACGGGTTGCAACGGGAGAATGTCCAGCCAGTCGAGAATCTGGTCTTCGTGATCCGCTCGCAGTGTGAAGAACTCGCGCCACCCGTTGCCGTGGCTGGTTTCCCGGACCATCACCATCATTTCGAAATTGCTGTCGCCGGTGCGCGCCGAAATACATGACACGTCAATGGGCGGGAACAAAAGATACGAGTGGCGGCCCTCGCCGGTATCGCGAATCAAGACATCGCCCTTGTCGTTGACGTCCTTTGGGCTATCTCTGTACACCAGCTCTACCTGACAGTCTAGCTTCTGCTGATTGGAATGGATGAGGCTGAGTGAAAACAAGTCTTTGGCGCTGACCTGGCGATTGGGATCGATGGAGACGGCTGGTGCGGCCGCGAGGGAGCTGAGATCCCGGCACCTGCTCGTATCTGTGTTGATGGCCTCTTCGTCGATGATTCGCGCGTTCTCTTCCTTGAAGCGCCTGCGAGCAAGGCATTGCAGATCGTCAAAGTCTCTGGCCAGCTCGTGCGTGTCGGTCGATGCAAGCATGGAATCCATGCATCGCATCAGCTTGGCCAGCTGCTTCACACGGATGAGAGGTCGCTTCAGAAGGTGGGCAACAGCTACGCGCTCTCCGTTCGCATGAATGACGTCTCCGTCATCATTTCTTGGCAGTGCGGCGAGGAGGGAGTCATCCTCGTCCAGCGCGTTCGCCGCCGGTGCCAGGTTGACGACAATGTCGTCAAAGCCCAAGCGCCAGGCACTCAGGTAGTTCTTGTACATTGGCACCACCCCGTGCGCCCAGTTGGCCAGCTTGCGAATATCCGACGTGGACGCCTTCCTGTGAGCACTTTTAAGCTTTTCCAGCGCCACGCCCATATTGACCACGGACTTGGACACGCTGTCTGGTATGCTGCCAGATGCCGAGGGGCCAAAGATCTCGCTTGCATTGGTGCCTTTTACGACGTGTGAGAGAAGCACAGGCACAACGCCATCCACCAGCGTCTTGAGCTCTCGAAGGTACAGATTCTCGTCGTCGGCAAATTCCCGAAGAAGCTCTTGTGCAGTCACATGCCCGGACAGGCTTCCGTCTCTGCGCAAGCTCGGCCTCGAGCGACGGCTCCTGATGGCGTTGGGGACGGTCGAATCATCGGGCAGTGACAGGACCGAGACGAGGTCCGAGTGCTTCGTGAGCCTCCGCTTGAGTCCCGGCGCGTGATTTGTATGAGTTGGTGGAACATCACAGTCTGCTGTCAGCGACGTGAGCTGGGTGAGTGTCGAGTTGCTCACGTCGGAAGTCATGTCTGACTCTACAGCACTAGAGCTTTCCTCAGAGAGGATCGTTGAGAGTTCGTGGTCCCCTCTTGTTGGCGGGGGGGGTCGAGGCGGTGGTAGCACCCTGGAGGCCTCGACTCTTGCACTTGGCTCACCCGATGAGCCAGATGCTGACAATGACCGAGACCTTGGTGCATCGTCAGCATACGACACTTTGCGCGACTCATGGCTCTGGCCCGGCCTCGATCGAGTGGGCAGGGTGCTGGATTCTCCATGGAAAGCGTCCTTGATCGCCCCAAACAGCGGTCGCTTGCCACGGCCGGTCTTGACTGGGGACGTGCTGCTTCTAGTCGCTCCGCTCCTCTTGAGGCCGGTCGGTGTGGTCGAGGCGGGCTCTTCCGAGACTTCAGACGTAACTGGTGAGGCACGCGCTCGTGTATTCTCGCCATCATGGGCTCTCCTTCGTTCTTTTCCTCGGCTGCCTGCTGTTGAGGGCTCCGAGCTCTTCGCGCCGAGCGAATCGCGCCTACGCGGAGTTTTCCCTTCCCTTGCATCCTTCCCTACTCGATCAATATCCTCCTCTGCGTCCAGCTTCGAGTCCTCGTCTGCTGCTGCTGCTGTTGGGCGGCTGTCTACAAACGGATCGACGGTGTTGTTTAACCATTTTTCGATGCTGGGCGGATTGTTGGCGACGACGGGCCGAGACGATTCGTTCATTTCGTGAATAATCTTCTTTCCCTCTTCAACCACCTTTTTGAATACGTTGGGCATGGTCTTGAGGCTTGTTGTCCTGTCAACCTTTTCGCGCCTCGGCCGACTCCTTGGCTGCCCCTCGACAGTCAGGTCTAGCTCACTGAAAGCGGAGTGGCCAAAGTGAATTTCTCCTGGTATGTCAGCGATTGATTTGTTTGCCAGACTTGATGCGATGTCGCTGGCAGCATTACGAGCACTGCTCAGGTTGGAATGCTCTTCACTCAGAGATGAGCAATCGTCTCTGGCTCTAGACGACTCCGTTTGGAGGACTCTCGACTGCAAGCGGCGAGAACCCTTGGCCCGGGTTGGAGTGGCAAGCTCGTCGCTCTGCTTTTCCGCCTCGCTGTGTGACCGCTGTTGCTCAGCGTGATCTTTCGTAACGTGGCGCCTTGTTATTGGCGAGCTCCGGCGGGCTGACGACGATGCCGTTCTACTTCTTGACCGGGAAGCCCGCCGGATTTCGTCTGTGTGTGTGTCCGCGGAAGACTCTTCCCTCGTTGGCCGTATTCTGATTCCATCGTCGCGTGGGGACGGGGCTGGCTTGGTCGGCACGAATCTGATGCCGTCATGGTCCTGCTTTTGTGGAGGCAGCGCATGAACGCGAATCCCATCATCGTCCAGCCTCTCTATCGGCAGGGCAGTAACGCGGATCCCATCGTCTTGCCACGACCTGGGGCCCGAAGCCTGACGTGCAGTGACACTACTGGCAGAATCATCTGCCCCGCCCCGACTACCGTGGGATCGAGCCCGCGTATTCCTCGTCCTCTCGGATTGATCTCTTCGGAGGGGTGTCGTGTCGTGGACCTCCATCTTGGCGGCCCATTCCTTGACCTTTGTCGACACCAAAGGACTCGTCGTTCCGGCCTGCTGCACAAAATCGCCGGGCAGGCCGCGAGGAAACGTCGCGTGTTTGCGGAGTAGTGGTGAGACTTTTCTAGGAGGACTCCTGCGACCACTCTTGGGCTTTTTCCAACAGTCGTCATTGACGACTTTCTTCTTTGGCGGGGATGGCGATGGCCTGGCATTCGTGTCCTCGTTCTCCTTCTCTGAGTGACCACCTTCGGGAGATGGCTTGGGCTTGCGCGTGGCCCGCCTCCTTTGCTGTCTGAGCTTGATGCGTATCCGATCCTCCTCGGTGACGCTCTCCTCATCGTCCTCCTTGAAGGCAACATCTGTTGGCTCCGTAGCCGCATCGTCGGGATCTCCCTCGACCATGGCGGACGCGTGGGCCTTTTGCCATTTGTTCACCCTGTCCCTCACTCCTCCTGGCTGTTGGATCTTGCGCACGGCATTCTGTCTCATTTCGCGGCGTAGCTCGGCCCTGACCATTTCCACACTCTCACGGCGTTTGCGTTCGGCGGCCAACCGGGCGGGAGACTGTTTGCCGCGCAGGAAGTCGGTCAGGAGGGTCGGCGACTCCTTTTTGGAGAGGGCCCGCACGCGGACCCTGGCAAGAGCCGGAGGTGACCCGGATGGTGAGGATCCATGGCTTTGGCCGGATTCGTCCTTTGTTGGTAGCTCATCCGTGGCTCCTGGACTGTCTCTGCTGTGTTTGGTGTTGGACGCGTCGTCGTCGGGCAGAGGTACTGCGAGGGGCATGGTGCTTCTCGATCTGGAGGTTGACGTCGAGTCAGCGGTAAACGTCTGCCATGCGTCGCCTCTTTGAAAGTTTCATGCAATCTCCCATATCACCCCAGACGCAACTGGCTCCTACCACACGCCACACGGGGCATCATGCATCTCCCAAGATGCAGACCGTCGCTCGATATGGGGCACGTTTTCCTGCGACATCGAAACGCAGTAGGACAAAAAGTGAGCATCTTACCACGTACATGTGTCATGCCTGCGGCAAACGACCGGGCGCAAAGAAGAGGATTCGATGCTATGAGCTTAGCATGTCAGATACCAGCTGCGTCGTCTTCGCCGTCGCGGGCGCTAGCTGGTGTTGTTGTGTGTTTGCCAGGCGAGGTGAGGTGTCTGGTAGCTTCGACGACGTCAGATTCGGCGGGCAGGGAGCGATGCAGCTTCAACCAATACTTTCTATCAGTGACCGACGCACAGCCAATGCAAGACACGGCAGGGAGGGGGGGGGTTTTGGGGAAAACAAGTTCGTATGCGCCGAAATACAAATCGCAGACTATTCGCTTTTTTGCCTTTTTTTCTTTTTTTTTCTTCGGCGACAGTTTGGCATAGGACCTTGACACTAGCCGCGGCTGGGACAAAAGCGTTTCAGCCCGCCTTTCATTCGCAAACAGCTCATCCATCATTCCATCATTCATCAATCAATCAACGCGGGTGCCAGGCATGTGCATTGACTGTGAGCTTGCGCGGCCAATCAGGACGGCATCTTCTATTGTTGCGTTCGGGAAGGGAAAACTGGGGCATGGCTTCTGGGTGCCCGGGTAACCAACGGGTCGTGGCTGGGACGGGCGCCGCTGGCTTTGGGGGATTGGTGGGGCGGAGGGACCAAGGTTTTTAGAGCGGTGGATACCGACGCACGCACGGCATTGATCGGCCGAGTACCTAAACACGGTGAGGCGAGGCTTGGTCCCTCACTCGCTCGCCCTCTTGCATCGACTGCGACTACCAAGCTTTTTTCGTTCTTCTATACTATGCATGCAGATTGCGCATCGGGGCTGACCCAACGTGACGGCTGACTGGGTCGAGGCGGGCATCGAGACAGAGCAAGATTCGACGACCATGCTCCCATCGGTCGATCATTGCGGAGAACTTGCACCTTTTCCTCCCTCTGGCCAACTACGAGCGCGGCATGCGGGCGTGCATGAATGAGCCAAGCGAGCGTCTGTCTGTCTACATACCTTAGATAGCAGCCGGCCCTCCGATGCTGCCACGCAATCTGTGAGTCGATATCAAGACGGTGGTGGCACGGCCACTGCGCTCCCGTTCCGTCACTTCTCGATCCTTGTCAGCCATGCTGCCGCACCGCTCAGCTCGCAAGGCGCCGCCGTCGTACTCTCTGTCTTTTCTCGTCCTGTCTCACTCCTCCCGGGAGAAACTAGTACTGTCCTCCGTAAGGAAGAAAGAGATAAGCAGCAATAGACCGAGACCAAAACACGGCCCGCGCGCACGCACTTTGCATTCGGCCAGGTCAAGGTCAATGAAGTAGCCATCATGTGTCTACCACTTTCTGTTCGATGTCCCTCACTTTCCGCGCAGGAGGTCGAACACGTACCTCAGCTCTCACAAACACACAAACAGACATCACACCCAAGGCTCTCGGCACCTACGTTTGCGCGGCTGGTCGCACCCACCACCGAGCTGCCTGCCTACCTACCTTGGCAGGTGCATTGATGCATAGCCAGTCCGCCACCGTCACGTCACGTCACGATCCTCAGAGAATCCCTCTGCTCCTTTGTGACGGCAGCTGAACTAATAGCACGGAGTCGAACCCAGCCGCAAACCAGGCCAATGGAGCCACCAGGCTGACGAATCAGCTGCCGCGCATTGCGTCTCTTGCGCAGCCCTTTGATCGTATGTAGATGGTGTATCGTACTATTCGTAAGTACTCCGTACGGAATGTCTATTGGGTAGGTAGGAGGGTCACAAGGTGCCATCTCGCGGCCCTCCGGGACGAGAAGAGAGTCGCGCCCCCTCACCCCCCGAGCGTGTTTCTGGTCCATCAACGCCCTCGCTGGCCGTTGTTTGCCTTTCGCTGTTCCAGCTCTGAGCCTCCGGCGGCCCTACCGGGGGTCGCCTGCGGCGGGCTGTCCTCGCTGCGCTCGAATGACTACTGGCTCTGGTAGCAGTCCCTCTACGTGTGTGTATGTATGTGTGTGTGTGTGTGTGTGTTTTGCCTCCGGCGGCCCTACCGGGGGTCGCCTGCGGCGGGCTGTCCTCGCTTCGCTCGTATCACAGCTACGTTGAACATTATTCAGATCTAAATACTCAATATTATTTGGATCCTCACAGCTTCATGTAGTATTATGCCTCCGGCGGGCTGGCCTCGCTGCGCTCGAAATAAACTGTCCCGTACAAATACTGTAGTACGCCTCTTTCTCTCTTCCTCCACCTCTTTGATGTTCACTCTGTTTCTCTCGTGATCGACCCGCTGTAAACAAGAGAAGTAAAGAAAAAGAAAAAAAAACAAAGAGTTAGTCCTCCCGCCAGGGTGTGGCGCCCGGCCCTCTTCACACCACACGATTCACGCCTCTTCTTGTCAAGCGACCCGGACCGTCCGCTTCTGAACCCGTTCATGTGGTCTCACACGCACACACACACATTCGCACACTAACGATCCACACGAGCTTGTGGCCGTGCTCTCTCCACCCACACAACCACACAACATGCGCACATCCTCTTCATGCCCGCCATGCGGGAACGTCCATCGACTGTACGTATGTAGGTGGGAACATGTCACTGCGGAGCTCGGCTCTTGTGAAATCTCGCCCACACACACACATACACACCCACAACTGACAAGAGACGAGTCATGCGGACAGATAACGCCCTCCACCTCGGATCGCCGGTTTTGAGCTGGCCTAATCTTGGAAATACCAGTCACGCACGCACGCCAGGTTGGTATTCGCCGGGGCTGGGGAACGCCAAAGCGCAGCGGGCCCAACGGCCCTACTCGGACCACATGTCCGCAGTGTACATTACCATTTTGCTGGCGGCTGGGTTCATCCAAGGAGTGTATATGTAAATTGGCTATACGACGTGCAAGTCAGAACCACCATAATGACTCAACGCAGGTCCCAAATCATTTGTGCAAAAAAAAAAAAATTAGAAAAAAAAATTTCAAAGACGGCACACGGACTTCCAGCCACCCACCAGGCTGTCAAACGCAAGAAAAAAACGCTGCTCGTATCCAGTCTCGTGCCACCAACGCGCGAGGCAGCAACATCACAGCCATCTGACCCTCTCTGGTCCCTCCTCCTCTGCCCCCTCTTCTTCCCAGTTGGACGCATAGAGAGAAAGGGAAATGAAAAACCGAGCTAAAGCACCATTGAGAGAGAAAAGCAGGTTCCAAACAAGCGCCACACCAATGCATGACAAGCTGACCGTGGCAAAAAAAAAAAAAAAAAAAAAAAGGATTACGTGCAAGAGGAAATCACCAATAGCGCCGTCCCATGCAGACACGGTCCCATAGTATTAAGGCTGGCAGCTCACTCCTTGGCAGGGAGCAGGAAGCGGACCTGCTTCTTGGGCTTTGCAGCCCGTGCGTTCAAACCCTGCCTCTGCTCCGCAAACGCTGACTTGATAGGTGATTGGGTGGTGGTGACCTGTTGGGTGAGAAGCTCCTCCTCTGTCTCTTCCGAGATGGACCAGACGTCAGGACTGGGCTCTCGCCACAGCCGCCTAGCCCTGGGCGGCAGCCTACTGCTGCTGCTGCTGCTGCTGCTGCTGCTTCCTGCAGAATGACATCGGATCAGTCCCTGACGAGGTGTCCTGCCGCGTGGGGGAGGAGACCACGATGGAGCCGGGAAAGATGCCGCCGACGGAAGGCTGCCGGCTGCAGTGCGTCCGAATGGCGGACTCTTGGAGCGCCGCAGCATCATCAAGTCTTCGGCCAGGAGCTTGGCTCTGGCGGCGCCGGACAGGAAAGAGGGCGTGGTCGGCGAGAAGTGGATGTAGTCCTCGTCGTCATTGTCTTCATCGGTAGTGATTGCGTCTGAGTCATAGTCTGGCGATGCGGCCTTGAAGCGCATCTTGCTGAGGCCGTCGAGGGTGGAAGGGCTCACGGACCGGACAATCTCGCGAGGCTGCTTGCGGGTCTCGATGATGCCTGCATCAAACTCGAGCATGTCGCCGGCGTTGATGTCGTCGACGTCGTCGTTGCCGGCCCCATTGGCAACCGGGGTGAGGAAATACGTCAACGGATCCTCGTCCATGTCTTGGGGCAGAGTCCGGGGTTGGCCGCTCTTGTGAGCAGTCGGCCGGACCAGACGGAGCTGGGTAGGCGGCCAGGAATCCCGATTAGACCAAGTGACAGAAGGCATGGTGTGAAATTTATGTCGTCAATATTAGATTACTTCAGGTCGGGGGGGGAAACAAAAATTCCAGGTGTGCATGAAGCTATATTATGCTCTCATAGCTGCACGGGGTACGGGAAAGAGGGCGGAGACCACCTGGGACATTCGATTCGCGGCGAACGACAGATCCTATTGAAGATGGTAAAAAGGGGAAAAGTAGAAGAAAAGAAGAAGTTGCGGGAAAGCAGCCAATCGGACAACTCCCTTCAGCTAGTTATCTTGCGGCATCCGTAAAGGAAGAAGCTGCGGGAAGAAGAGAGAGAAAACGCGAGGCCCAGCATCGCTTGGGTGAATAGGCGAGCCAAGACATTATATATACACCAATCTCGGTGAGAGTGAATCCAAGCCAGGCAGCTTCGGCCGTCGTCAAGGTGTCACGCCAAGCCGAACAGGATCAAAGAACAGAGACCGACAGAAGAAGATGGTCGATAGCCGCGTATGCTTGCACTTGAAAACGCCACACACACACGCTCTTGCACTCACTCGCCCACACACATCCACACACACACACACACACACACGCACACCAGATATGGGCACATTGGCATGTTGGGGGCATGCACCCACACCACTGCCAGGCAAAGAGCTGGCAGCCGTCTCACAAGTTGATTGGCACTAGATGCTTGGATGGTGGCTTGGTGAGGCGGCATTGGTGGTCAGGAGCGGACGAAACTGCGCCCACGTGAAGCAGCGTATTGGGGGACGAGGGGGAGGGTGGGGG
>JAPFVV010002073.1:0-19922 GCA_030780945.1 Aschersonia sp. MBC 593 | reverse complement strand
TGTGGCACCTAAAGAGGGCATCGGTTGAGGGAGGGGGGGGGGAGAGCGAGAGGGTGGAGGGGCACGCGAACTTTGGCTGGGAGCAGACACGGCTTCGTCTCAGGGAAGGGATCTATCTCTGTTCGAGGCGGGCAATTATCCGGGCAAATGCCCATCGCAGACATATCCGAGGGAACTCGTATCTTTGCTCGGGGTCGGGGGCTTCGGGGAAAGCGGGGTAAAGAGAGAAGCGATGGGACTGCTGACAAAAGACGAATTTGTACCAGACAGGTTGAGGGACGGACTTCCCGCACTGGGCTCTACGCTGCACGGCATCAGTCGGTGACTTGCGATGGCGAATTCCGTCTCACCTGGGCCGTATATCCCCGAGAAAACTGAAAGGAAAAACATGAGGATGATCAGAAACCATTTCTGAAAAATCCCGTGCCATGAGAATGTAAGACCCTGTCGCAAATTTTTGCACGCTATTTTGCGAAATTGAGGGGGTGGAGAGGCAGATCGTGGAGGCGGGTGGGCAAATCGCCCCAGTGCGGGGTTCCGACCAAATTGCGTCTGATTTTTCTGGTCGGCAACTCGGCAATGGCCATCAGGGAGCTCTTTGCTTGGCAGGCCATCTTTGGACTGATCTTGGACCACTGGGGAATCCGGGGGCGAGGGGATTGGCGCGTGCTTTTTTTGTTTCCCATTTTCCCACCTTTCCTTTCTCTTCGCTCTCAGAAGCTGTTTAAGCGCACCGGTGGCTTGTCGTTTAGAGTTTTGTAGATCGCACTCAGCTCCCCGACGACCGATACGACATTGCGGGGGTCGCAGCGCCCATTGCGAACGTCCGTTGACACGCCACGCGCCAAAGGGCAGATACTTTTCTCCTTCTCTAGACGCCTTTGACGCTTCTTGGCTGTGATAGGTGCGCGTGCAGTGCATCGCAATCCGCGAAAAGAGTGAGACAAGAGGCGTCGGGTTTAATGAAGAGAGGAAGAAAGGAATATCCTGGCTGCGCGATGGGCTCGGTGACCGGGGGTGGGCGGCTGTCCTAACCAGCACATCCTCATAGACCGCTCTTTCGAGACTTTCTTTCCTTGTACTGCATCTGAGCCATCGGCCGTGCAGGGTATGGGCCTGCGGACGCGACAAGGCAGCCGTGTGGTGATCCAATGCTGGCCAGAGTTGCAGCAGAAGCTACTGTCCCGACTGGACTTTTCGTCGTTACGATGCGTTGCGTTGCGAATCAGTCCCGTCTGCGCGTTTAAGAGCGGGTGCCACTATCGATGCACACTGGCCACGCGGTTGCTGGGCTCAAGGTTTCAAGTCAAAATTGACCCTAAATTCCCACTCTTCCTCTTTGCATGTTTCCCGCACCAAAGAATGCTACGCTGCGGTTGACCCCGCGGCCTGCCTGCTTTAACCCTTCTTTCCATTTCCGACGGACGTGTCCACTCCCACACCCTCCTAGGGCCCCATAGTTACTGTCCCATTTCCGGGGGGGAATAAAAAAGCCATCCCATACAACTGTACAATACGAACCGGTATCGACAGGCGTCGACAATTGAAACAAAACATGACTAGGCGAAGAAGCGAAATGAGAGACGAATGACAAAGAAAAAGAAAGAAAGCGACAAGGAGAGACACAAGAGGGGTAAGTGGCTTGGCACCGTAGTTGGACAGGGTGCTCCAGCCAGTCAGACGATGGAGAATACTGCTGCCTGCGGCCACCCGGCGGGAATCGACCTCATCGTGCAACCAAGCCTGTCCAATCTCTTGTCCCGGCTGGGCAGGAGCTATGTGCAACTCGGTGCACGCTTTGCACGTGAAGCGAAAAACAATCAGGAAAAGCCATGACGGCGGCCGCGAGACCCGAGAAGGCGCGCCAATCACATTTCAACATTTGGCTCCACAGAGACATCCAGTCCAGCCAGCCACGACCACAACGGGCACAGCGATCACCAACACCACCACCCATCACCGGTAACCGTCGCACATACTACTGCTGCCCTTCCCGACGGGCGACTTCCGTTGACAGGCCCCAGACGAGAACCAGGTTCGACTCGGGTCGCTACCCACCTATTCATTGCGATCGCCTTCCTATTGTCTTCCCGTCACCCCCGACGAGCCAGCGTGACACAGATGCGCATTACCAAACGAGCATGGGCATAAACCATCCGTCACCTTCGCCTCACTCTTGTACTCGTGTGGCTGCAAATCCCTGTGCCAGCCCGTCAGCCCAAATTCGACGCCAATGCTTGGGGGTGGAGACATCACATTTCACAATTCCCCTTCTCCGCAATCTTTATTCGCGAGAGGTGTAGAGGCCTACAATACAAATGAACATGTCACGTCGACGCCCCCTTCCTCGGCTGACGTCAAGTATGGCTGGTCCAGAGCTTCCCGACCTCTCCCCCTCCCCCCCTCTCTTACGCCCCAATCTTTGTTTGCTCGGGGTCCTGAGCTAAATCCCCAATGAGTGCCAACGTTTATTAGCTTCCGTCCACCTACCTTGCAACCTTCTTCTGGCCCGGTTCTGCCGAATCTCTTCCTACAATCTTCCTCAACTGTCCGAGGCGTCGCAAAGTTGTGAAGTTGGGTGATTCACTACTGCTGCAAATCAATACCACCACCATGGAGAAGAAGGTGTCTAGGGATCTTCCCGAGGCGGTTCGCGATGAGCACGTCGTCCAACCGGGCGAGACGCACGGCCGTCGCGAATCTGTCGCTATGAACATTATCGAGAATCCTTTGAGAGTGAGTCAGACCACCTGCGCACCTGCTTAAGCGGAAGGCCTCTCCGGCGACTGTTGCACTGCTAACGCGCCATCTTCTCGCTTCCCAGCGTGTATCTGCAACGCAAGCTGTGGCCGATGCCAGGGCGTTTGCCGAGTCCAAGGGCATGACTGAGCATGCCGAGCTCTTCGGCAAGGCTGCTTTGATAGCCCGTGATCCCGAGCGATTCGAGATGCTATCTGAGCTTCACTCGGATGAGCGCAGTGCCCTCATCTACGAGCGCGACCACAAGTGGCACGGCCCGGTCATGCTGTGGTACTCCATTGGCCTCTGTGCCATCGGAGCTGCGACTCAGGGCTGGGATCAGACGGGATCAAATGGCGCCAATCTATCCTTTCCCAAGGAGTTTGGCATCTCCGGGCCTGGAGACGACGAGTGGATCGTGGGTCTCATCAATGCCATCATCTTTCTGACTGCTGGTCTCATGTGAGTTCCCGCCCGTCCGCTGCCGCCCAACCCATTGAAGCCAAAAACACAGCAGCAACTGCTGACTCTTCAATTCGAAGCGGTGCTTTCATCGTCGACCCGCTGAACCACTATCTGGGTCGGAGAGGAGAGATCTTTGTTACTGCTGCATGCCTGACGGCTACTCCCATCGGCTCCGCCTTCACCCATTCTTGGCAGGCGCTTTTCGCGGCCCGCTTCGTCATGGGCATTGGCATCGGTGCCAAGAACGCCACGGTACCCATCTATTCGGCGGAGATGGCTCCGGCCCGAACCAGAGGAGCTTTGGTCATGTTCTGGCAGCTTTGGGTCGTCATTGGTAGGACAACAATTCTGTCAATTGAATCTCTATACTAAGCATCCGCAGGCATCTTCCTTGGCTTCGCCGCCAACGTAATCGTCAAGGACATCGGCAAGAACGCCTGGCGTCTTCAGCTTGGGTCAGCCTTCATCCCTTCCTTCATTCTCATGGTGGGCATCTTCTTCTGCCCGGAATCCCCACGTTGGCTCATGAAGCACAACAAACACGACAAGGGCTTTCAGTCGATGCTCAAGCTGCGCGCCCATCCCATCATCGCCGCCAGGGACTTTTACTACTCTCACGTCATTTTTGAGGAGGAGAAGAAGGAGGCTCGTGGTGCCGGATACTTTGCCCGGCTATGGGACTGTTTTGCCGTTCCCCGAATTCGCCGCGCGAATTACGGTGCCTCTACGGTCATGATCGCACAGCAAATGTGTGGCATCAACAGTACGCGTCCAAGTCTGTTTCCTCGCAAAACGAGTTGATACTCACACAATGCCTCAGTTATTTCCTTTTACAGCTCGTCCATTTTCGAAAGTGTCGGTTACAGCGCTACCGAGGCATTGTACGCCTCACTTGGCTATGGTGCCGTGCAGGTTGTTGCGACCATCCCGACGCTTTTCCTCATCGACACAAAGGGCAGAAGGACCCTCACCATGATTGTCAGTTGTCCACGTTCTCGGATCTGAAACACAGCTTCACTAACGTTTTCGAAGACTTTTCCGCTCATGTGCATCTTTCTCCTGGCCGCCGGTCTCTCGCTCCTCCCGAATGGTGCATACCACATCAATCCTTTGGACGAAAACCAGAATCCTGCTGGCGATGAAAGGTCACGCGGCGCAAGGATTGGGCCTGTCGTCCTGTAAGTCACTGTTATTTCACCACAGCATTGGTACTCGCCGTGTTGTGAAACTCTTGCTGCGCCCCGCTTGAACGACATGCTTATGACGGCATCACAGGTTCGTCTACCTGTTCACAATCTGCTATTCCCTGGGCGAAGGGCCGGTTGCGTTCCAATACTCTGCCGAGGTGTTCCCCACCATTCAGCGTGAACAAGGAATGGCCTGGGCAGTCTGCATCAACAACACGTTTGGTAAGCCCTCGATCGCGCTGCGTCAATCGCTGACTCTCTGACAATGATGTTCTAGCCGGAATTCTCAGCTTGACCTTCCCGCGAATGAAGACTGTCATGACCTCCACCGGCGCTTGTAAGTGGCTCATCATGTCGTGCGTGCGCCAAAGGACGTGTTTCCTGACCTCTCAATCTAGTCGGTTTCTATGCCGGGCTGAACCTCATAGCGTGGATCATGATTTTCTGTTTCGTCCGCGAGACGAAACAGCTCACCTTGGAAGAATTGGATCGTGAGAACCCTCCTGGCTTCAAGACAAGATCCAAATTGGACCGTGCTAACGCTAGACCAGAGGTCTTTTCCATTCCGACAAAGAAGTTTCTCCACTACGAGACGACCGTCTGGCTTCCCTGGTTCATCAAGCGCTACGTGTTCTTCCAGAAAATTCCCCGCCCACCGCCAATTCTCGAAAAGGCCGACCGCGCCGATTCCATCAAGGAAGCATAAGTACGTTGTACTCCAGCTTGCCTAGTCGCTTTGCTGAGAACATTCGATACCCGGCGATCGTTCACCGATTGGTCGTCATGTTTCTTGATTTGGCATTTGGGATGCACCGGAGTGCGGGACACAAGGCAGCAATTCTGGCACATGAGCCAAATGATGGCCAATGTAGACCATGTGGGTTCTCTACTCGAGTATATGAAGAGCAGAAGTGGCGTTGTCGATCGCTTAATTGCAATGTATCACTCGCTCATCTTGCTGCGGATGCAGACTTCTTTATCGATCAATATTAATTGGACATTCGTTGTTCCTGCCCACAATCAAAGTGAATGACCAAGCCTGCGCCGCTCAGATGAGGAGGGAATGCGCCTCTGCCACATGTCGTGAAGTGAAATGTCGACAATAAGTGTTTCACATGGCGAGTGTAGATGAATGGGCGAGAATCATCTTGAGTCCTGTTTTATGAAGGGAAAGCGCTTTCCGAATAAAAGTAACGTGAGAGGGAGTCATTTAATGGTCCCAAAAGGGGGCGATTCAGGGATTTCTGGAAACACTCTCGTGGCATAGCAAGTGACCTTGGCACAAAGCACGTCGTCATTCATACGCACTAATGGTTCTCAGAGAATTCGAAACAAAGGGGAAGAAGTTCAGCAGCGACCAAAAAAGACAATTTCCCGCTGCCACGTTTGCGCCGCGATAGGAGAGATGTGATGTGGACAAGGCACGCGGCCTCTAGTGCCTACGATGGAAAGATCACGTGATGTAATGGCCGTGCGTCAAAACAGATCATTGATGTCCGCGAAGTCCGTACCCGGATTTGAGCCAGGGATCTACAGATTTGCAATCTGCCATCCTAACCACTAGACCATACGGACTTTCGCCTTGTCGGCAGCAAAGTCGTCCCATACGTCCCACTGCAGGGCCAACGCGGCAATCTCACCTCCAGCACACAGTCGTGGGATGTCATGCGACCCTGTGATGTGCGCAGCCGCTTGCGCCTGTTACCAGCCAGGGCAGGGCTGTGCAGATAGGAAGGCACGTTCGAGCGCAGCGAGGCCAGCCCGCCGGAGGCTAACGACACGCAAGGCAACGGTACCTAGCAGCCGGACGGTGTGGTGTGTCTCGCCTCCAGCTAATATTTTTCCTCCGGCGGCCCTACCCGGGGGTTGCCTGCCGCGTGCTGTCCTCGCTACGTTCGTTTCATAATTCTCACTACATGCTCTTCTGCCCTTCGTAGAAGCTGTAGGTTTGAGAGAGCATGAAAAGATGTTTATGCTCTTCTGCCTCTTTAAGAAGCTTTAGGTTTGAGAGAGCATGAAAAATGTTCTTGGCTCATGTGTTGAGGAGGTGCAGACAGATTGCTAAACAACCCTGCTGTCCGGGTGACGTGAACACGACGTCAAAGTCTCGTAAACGTAGCTGCCCCCAAATCGTTGTGGGGATGTGGCAGGGCAAGGACAAAGGAAAAGGGCACTGTATGTACTTGTGGCATCGCTCGAGCAATGCCATACATACGTAGACGACTTGAGCCCAAACCCTCGGGATGCCGAGGCTAAGTAGGGCCGGAAAGGGGGTTGGGACCAGCACTGGCGAGGTTCTCTTTGGCAGTTCGTCAACGGCCTACAGTGTGATTTCCCCGTGCAAGATCTGCCCAATTTTTTTGTTTCTCGTCGCGCCAGCACACGCTACTATACGTGCTATTCGACCCATAGCAACTAATACGGGCCGCAACTACCATGTTGTGCGCGCTTTCCTCGTTGCGAGATCTTGCTCTGTTCTTGCCAAGATCCCTCATCGATTCTGCGCAGTCTTCATCTTTGCCCCCGCGTGGTATTCCCGATGAGCAGTTCGTCGCAGGTCCGCCGAGGACGCTCGCTCTGTTCAAGGGCCGAGAATTTTTTTTGAACTCCACTCAGTCGTTCATGATATGACCTGTGTGCTGCACGATGATGCGCCGAAATAGTATAAAGTATTCCAAAACACAATCATGGATATCACATCAAGGCTGAATTGCTTTCACCCGACTCGCAATTGGGGGTCAGAGTCCAGGCAACGTCCCAACGGGCTCGTCGGGGCGACCTCGAGACCACCTACGCAGTCAGCCGGCGCCTCGTCGTCTTGGCTCAGATGACGCAAAGTCGCATCCGCCTCGAAATGACATCCATGATCATGGAGAATACCTGTCGAAATGAAACTCCGACTGCTGTGTAGTGTTTGGCGCTGCTTAAGACCGTTTTCTCCGACCCCTCAGCAAGTTTGGCTGCGGCGCCACCGCCTTGGCCCAATTAGGCAATCAATCTCTCATTGGTCGATGAGCCGTTGCATCGGCACGGCCGCTAATTCCCGCTGGCAGGACTTAGATGCTGTTAACCCCGCAAGACAACTCCCCTCCTCGAATATTTCCCAATTGGGAAATCAGTCTCTCATTGGCTGCTCGCTAGCGGATTGGCAATAGCGTACAGCGTGCGACGATGCTGCGCCAATGATGAATGAACAACACAGGCCGGCACGGACATAACGATTGAGGAATGGAAAGAAGATGGGAAGCAGAAAATGGATATAAATATGGCATCATGTCGCTGTCTTTGGCCAGAAACTTTTCGCAACACACTCCCATCAAGACTCCAACTTCTACACTCTGTTCTTGAGCCTCTTTACTCTTAGTTTGCATATCAAGCCCGGCCCTAAACTCGCCCAAGCTGACCGCTGCTAAAATGGCATCCGTCTCTCATAAGGAATTTGATGCCAACACCGAAGGCGTCGAAGTCGCCAAGGCTTTTGCTGATGGCATCCGCGGCAAGACCGTTCTGGTGACGGGTGGGAACCGCCATGGCCTTGGCTTCTCGGCAGCACACGCTCTTGTAAGCACCATCATTCTTCTCAAACGCTACAGACATCCAACTGACGGTTTCCAGGCGTCTCAATCCCCAGCTCAGATCATCCTGACTGGTCGCTCCGTACCCCGGATCCAAGAATGCGTTGATGCTCTCAAAGACGAGTTCCCCAAAGTTGTCTACAAGATCCTGCAGGTCGATCTCTCTGCGCAGGACTCGGTGCGGGCTGCCGCTGCCGAGGTGCTCGCTTGGGACGACGTCCCGTCCATCAACCTCATCATCAACAGCGCCGGCGTGATGGGCGTGCAAGAGCGGACAATCACCAAAGACGGCATCGAGCTGACCTTTGCCACCAACCATATCGGGCACTGGCTCTTGTCATGCCTGCTCATGCCAAAGCTCGTCAAGGCCGCGGAGAACAGCCCCAAAGGCGCGACGAGAATCGTAAACATCTCATCGGGGTCGCCCTATCGTGCCACCATGCGCTGGAGCGACATCAACTTCAACAAGCTGAACAAGGATCTCCCTCAAGACGAGCAACCGCACTATCAGGTCCTCGAGGGCTGGGGCTACAAGAACGCCCAGGAGGTGGCCTACATACCTCTTGACAGCTACAACAGAAGCAAAGTCGCGAATGTGCTTTTCGGCATCGGCGCAAACAAACGACTTTTCGAGAAGTACGGGATTTTGACGCTGGCGGTCCATCCCGGCGTCATCCAGACGGATCTTGCCCGCAACTTTCCCAAAGAGACCCTGGACGCGCTCGACACGATGAGACAGAACAAAATCTACACGTACAAGAGTTTTGGTGCGGGCTCTTCCACTGCTTTGGTCGCGGCACTTGATCCGGGCCTCGCGAAAGGTGTGGGAGAGAGCCATGAAGGTGCGGAGAATTGGGGCGCCTTCTTGGACGATTGCCAGATCACGGGCAAAGCAATGCCCTTGGCAATGTCCAGCTCGGAAGCTGAAAAGCTGTGGGAGCTCTCGGAGCAGCTGGTCGGCCAGAACTTTGGCTGGTAGGGTGTGACAGGAGAAACATCCGCATCAGCAGCAATGCTCAGCTTATGAACAGGGTTTAGCTTTGTCCACGTAATAGATTGGCAGTACGATCTTGATGTCGCCTGTGTTCCTCGGCCGTATCAGAACCATTGTGTTGCGTGCGTCGGAGCCCCAAGGCCGTCCGTCCAGACTTTGGCTTTTCACGGTCACCTAAAGAATTCGCTTGACGCGTCACACGCTGTCGTGTCGCGGAAGTTGTACAATGGCCGAAGTGCGAGTGCGAAATCGCTTAGCTGCTGAGCCCAAGGTTTCGGCAGCGGAAATTTTGGGAAAGGGGGGGGGGGCTAGATTGAAGCCAGGGCGAACTCCGCAACCAATTCCGATACATACGCTCCTGCCCGCTGCGACTTCCGTCACGTCATTCGAGAGAGTGCCATGCGGAGAAGGTCAATATCGGTGGCTCCACTGGCTGCCCAATCAACAACGTGGCTGCCAGCCAATCTGGTGGTCGCCCTTCGCTGTGGTGCGCTGTGCGTGCGCGCGCGCGCTCCAGAGCTTAGAAATCCGCAACCCACTTTTGTCTGCCCTCGCGGCGACGAATTTGTAAGAAACCCCAAGCGAGTCATGGCGCACGGCATCAATCGAGCGAGGCATGCTCTTTTGTTTCCCCCCACCAAAACACCGCGCCTGTTGCGGTCGCAGTTTCAAGAGGAGACTGGACGGAACACACGATGGCTGGGCCATTAAGGTCCATCGAGTTCAACGGTTCCTAAGACGGGCTATCTAATACGCGCGCGCGCGGCCCCACCCTCGCTCATCCTGCTGTCACGCTTTGTTTGCTTGTGTGAGCAATCAATCACTTACACGACACTCTCATAGAAGGACGGTGTCAAATTTGGAAGCGTACGCGCATGTATATAAGTTGACGAGTTGCCTTCGCTTGCTGAAGTAGTTTTCCATCCCCAGATCAATCCGCCTTTGCATTCTGCCTTCCCAGCCTGTAAACAGTAGTAACTTATACTTTCCATCAACATGACTTCCAATATCACTGCCCTTCAATGGCTCGAGGCCGCCAAGCACCGCCGCTCCGTCTACGGCCTCGCCAGCACGAGCAAGATCTCCAAAGAGGAGATTCAAAAGATCCTCGAAGAGACGCTTAGCTTCGCGCCCTCATCGTACAATACGCAGCCCACGCGTCTCACGCTGATCACGGGCGAGAAGCAGAAAGAATTCTGGAACGCCATCCAAGCCGTTGCTGAGCCTATCCTCAGGGGATTCGGTGAATCGGTCTGGGCCCAAATGGGGCCACGCTTTGAGTCTTTCAAGGGTGCACACGGATCGGTGAGCCGCCGTCCCCCTCCCTCCCTCCAGTGACTTTTCTCGCTCGCTCGTCTGTGAGGTCTCGGCATGCTAACGGCCTGCTTCCCTGTGACGTATCAGGTGCTATTCTGGGAATCCGAGGATTCCATCAAAATGTCGCAGCAGTTCCACCCCGCCGCCGCCCACATGTTCAACGAGTTCTCCGATCACACAAACGGCATGCACCAGATCCTGGTCTGGACTGCCCTGGAAATTGCCGGTCTGGGAGCAAACCTGCAGCACATGCAGGCTCTTCCGGGCGTGGAAGATGCTATTAAGAAATTCTGCGACGTGCCCAGCGATTGGAAGCTCAAGGCACACTTGAACTTTGGCGACGAGGCACAAGAGCATCCACCGGTTCCGCAGAAGCTGGAATACAGCAAGACTTTGCAGGTGCTATGATCAGATAGGAGGGGTGTCTTGAAGCATATTGTGCAGCGTACATGTCGTTATTTATTCGCCCTCATTTAGAAATATTGATCATTCGCAATCTGTCTATTCCACAACAGGATTGTCTCGTTTCTTTTCCCTGCTCATTCATTCGGCTGGCGGTATTTCTAGCTACAAATCGGGTCATGCCTATTCGTCACTTGCCTGGCTTGATAGCCACATTTGAATCGTTTGACCAGCTGCATTCCCCTTCTGCCCCGAAGAGAAAGTCCGTGATTAGAGTAAGAGTGGCCTGAGGAGACAGTGCCGCTCAGAGATCACGGGCGACCGATTGCGAGAATTCTGAAAGAACTTACGGAGCTCAAAGTCATACCATTTCGACGCCGGACAGAGCTGCGCAGCTGCGCAAGATTGACAATGCTCATGAATAAAGAGTACTTGATCTACGGCCCCTTTTTCTAAGAGCAAGGCAACAAAGGGATTCGCGACGCCGCACAGGGTCACGTGACTTGCAACCGCCTCTGCCACTGCGCGATTCCCATCTACGCCTTGAACGCGCAGTGGTGAGCGATTTTGATGGCAAAAGCAATGTTACTCAGATCCTTCGCCCCAGGCAGTGAGTCTCATTTTGGTCATCAGAGAATGCGCCTGTGGAAGCTGTCGCGTCCGTGGTAAACGAAATATGCCGTAGGCTCGCCAGCACCAGGAGATCCTGCTGGGGTGCACGTGTGTATGTGATGACTCGAAGCTCCACATTGGACTGTATTAGCCCTAGCCCTAAAATTTCCGTGTGGTGCCTGAGGCGATTCTCACTGTGTGGACCCTGCACAATTCGCAGCCATACCGTGCGTGCAATGAGTCCCCACCCGACCATCTACTCTTTGCAGAAAGGGCAAAACCTCTTCGACTTCGTTAATCGACCAGCCAGCCATCACGACCCGCGAGTCTCTTTCTGCCGCATCCCTGACAGCATCGAATTACACGAACCGCCGTCACTCTCATCATGTCGCACGAGTCTGTTTGGTACAGCCGCCCCCGCAACTATGGCAAGGGCGCCCGTCAGTGGTGCGTCGAAGACCTCTCGAACTCGCAGCAAATGAGCGGAAATTCTGACAGAACCCCTACAGCCGTGTTTGCTCCTCCAAGTCCGGTCTGATCCGCAAGTACAACCTCGACATTTGCCGTCAATGCTTCCGTGAGAGATCCGCCGAGATTGGTTTCCAAAAGGTACAAAGAGAATCATCGGAGCCACGCCAGCAAAAGGAATTACCTGTACTGACTGAGTACCGCTTCTAGTACCGATAAGCAAACGATTATTCTCCAGATCGTTCTTTCTCCTGTTCTCGTCGTACCTATCAATTCATGTACGCCGATCATGATATAAATCTGATGAGTCTGAGCGGGATGTACTGGGATATGCATCCGGTGTTTTCTTCGCATGACGCTGCCCGCGTGCCGCGTCCGGTCTTGCTGGGCTAAGGGGAGTTCAATAGCCACCAAAGAATACTACATTTTTGCCACATGTCATTTGGTTTTCGAAATATCACTGTGAACCAAGCAAGGGTGAATGACACCCGAAATCCAAACGGTCTTGTTGCGGGACTCTGGACAGACCGCGATGGCTGACGCGATGATTGACTTCGGTCTTCGCCGCGTTTCATACAACTTCGCATCGCCAATGTTTCCGCACATACAGGACGCTTGGGACTTTTTCTGCTTCGCATGGTGTGAACAAAGGCTGCGATCCCTGGATGCGCCGTTGGAATCAGCTCCTGCGAGCTAGGTCCATTGTCGTGACAAACAGCATCGTATCTGCCAATGTGACTCGAGAATGAATTATCAAAGCAAAGAACGGCAGTCCCGAGGAATTCAATAGATCAGATCGTATTCAGAGGCCTTGAAAGGAGATTATGGCCATTTCTGGGCCTTGCATGTAGTTATGCGCGCCCGTCATAGCGATGATGTACTTTACTAGAGTCGGGGACAGGTGTACAATGAAATTTGCCATGATGGTCTCGGAACGATTTCTGCACACGTCTTCTGGAATTTTCTGCGCTTTTGGATTCACTACCTACCGAATTGTGAGAGACCGATGCAGATTGCCGGTACACCGCAATTTTACGCCAGTCGAAAATTTATGAAGTAGTAAGCTCATCATCATGACGGTCGAGCAGCATATTCATCCTTACCTCTTCAAGGTTTTCCTCAGTTTCGACTCCCAACAGGCCCAAGGAGTAAAGCGAGTCGGAAGTCCTCTCGAGCCTCGCTGATTGAAGCGCATGTATTGTGGCTCACGCATTTTCTTTTCTGTCGTAAATGGTGGAGTGAAGCGTTGCGCTGCGGCTTCTACCGCTTGAACTGAAGGTACAGCGGTTATTGAAAGCGAGCATTCTTGACATTTGACGGCAAATTGGGTTGATTCAGGAACTTTTTTTTTTTTTTCTTTTTTTTTTTTTACGAATCTTGAACTCGGATTGCGACCCGAGCGTCATCAAACCTTACCCGAAATGCGATTGAAACTCGGACGCTTCAGAGAGCAGGTCCCTTTCGTGAGAACATGGCAGGATCAATATGTAACGGATGCAGCCTTGGCGATGTGACACGTCGGACACCGGCATTCATAAAAATGTCATGCATAGCAGCGATTATTGACATCATGCGGATTATCCTGCTTCGCAGCCCACCAGGCTTGTCACGTCTCGATAGCGACTGCCGTCCGATACATTGAGTACGGCAGCAATTTGTCTTGGTACTCGGAAAGGCCCCTTTACTTTGTCCACAGATCAACTTCATATCGCGAAGGCGAAGCAGCGCGGTGGAGTCAGGTATCTTGACTGTGAGATAATTTGAAGTTACAGATGCTGCCCTGCCTTTCGAAGGCCGCAATACTGCTCCCAACACTTTACTGTTGGCGATTCGAGGCTTGGCCGCCATGGTATTCAGAGGAAAAGAGAAAGTGGCGCGAGGAACATGCCGCACGGCCCGCGGCGCTGATCTTTCAGCACCCGCTGACTCCACTGAGAGAAGAATTACAGGGGGACGCGGCTTCCCAGCGGAGATATCGTCTTCTACAGTGGGCAGGCGCGATGGGGTCACTCTGATCCACCGTCTCCATGAGCTTGAGAGCAGCGGCACCACACGAGCTGGCACCTTCCGGGTGTGTATTGTAACGAAATTTGCGAAATCGATAAGCGCCAGCGAAAAAGTTCACGTTCTTCTTCCCTTTCGAGCTTCCTGACGCGGTCTGTACACCACAAAATCTGACTTGCCTCACCAACTCTATTATAACCTCTGCCCAAGGTTTTCATCCTGGACGTGGACACCTTTAGGGGAGAGTCGTGCCGCATCACTTGTTGACGGCGGTATAATATGTTCGACTAGGCTTTCACCCAGTCCTGCGGGCCGACAGCATCCGAGTACACGACGGCTCTGGAGTGGTCCTCGCCAAGCATGATGTTCATTCGCGCCCACTTTGCCAGATTTATCGTCACATCCTTGTCTGCGCAGGTGGCCCAGAAACTAATGCCTAGATAGGCGGGCATCGAGATGTCAGCGTCCTCTTGTCTCTGCGCTGAAATCCAGGGGAAAATAGATGATGGAAGATCATAAGGTGGTCAGGTGGAGAGAAAGGACATACCTTGCAGCTTCCATTCGTCCTGCTTTCCTTTAGCATCAGACGGCTCATCCAACAACTCGAGCTTCTTGATGTCCCGGATGTCGATGTGCTCCTTGCCATAGACCTCCTTCAGATTCACACGTCCCACTGTCGACCATCCGGCGTCCAGGTCTTCTCCGATCCTGACCGGCTTGCCGTCACCGAGCTGGAAAGACAACTTGCCGTCGGCCCCGTCGCCGAATTCGAAGAATCCGCTGCCAATCTTGAACCAGTAATGCAGATCCTTGATGACGGCACAAGGCGGCCTGATGGCCCACTGCCTGGCGGAGATGGGCAGCGTCGCCACGACTTGCTTGTCGTGGCCGAATCCCCATACCCACAGACCATGGTCTGGGAGCTGGTACTTGGCGTTGATGGAGACGTAATTGTTATCCGACGCCTCGAAGCCTGCATCGGCGCATTTCGCATGCAACGAAATATCTGGTGAAAAGGCAAGACTAGTCAGCATCGAGGCGTTCGACTCTCTGCGAGCATGCCTACCATGCGTTAATGGCCTCTCACGAACCTTGGACTTTCCATTCATCGTTGTAGAACAAGAGGTTGTCCGGTCCTTTTGCTGTCAAAGTAATATTTTTGATGGCATGAATACTGATGATGTCAGAGCCGAATGCCGACTTGAGGTTGATGGGGACGCGCGTGCTGAATCCACGCTCTGGATCAGTCGCAAAGTCGAATTCTGCTTTACCCGCTGGACCTTGGATGATGGCGCCCAATGTATTGCTCGTTCCAGAGGTCAGGTCGTTGGAAAGCGCGATGCTGAACTGGACATCTCTGATTCTTCGGCATGGAGCCCTACGCGTTGGTACCTTTTCCAAGGCGTTGCTGAACAGGGCAGCGTTGATATTGGCATATGACTTGCAACATTTGGCCATCCTGGAATGTCCTTCGTCGTTCGCGTTAGTGCAATTTTTGCTCTGCGTCCCTGTCCACATCGTTACATACTGTCATGGGCTGAGAGCCGGGTGTCGAGTGCGTATCTCTTTCGCGGGCCGGAGAACCAATGCGAGCAACCCGCCAGGGCGTCGCTCAAGTGGGAGAAGTCGTTACCGAGCAATCGTCTCAAAGCTTGTTCCTCGTCGATGTAATGCTGCAACGTGAAAGCAGCTGGGTGTTTTGTGAGAGGTCAGCACAAAGATCTACACAGTACCTGAAGCCCGGTCTTCTTCAGCCCTTTACCTTGCAGTTCGTCCACATCGAAAACCTGCTCGATCGGCCCGGGGAAGTTCTCCGCACCGCTCGTTGGGGTCACCCAGTTCGGCGGAAATTCGCCGAATAGGCGTGGAAGACTTTCGACGCCCCGAATCCATCGTTGCGCGACTTCCATCGCATTCAGACGCCTTCGGGGAATCTTGGGCTTCTTGGCCGCACTGTGTCCGTCCGAGTCGCCTCCCTCTTCAGAATCGCTCTCCATCTCTTGTTCTATATTTGGCGTACCATCCCTCAAGATGCTGGGGAATAGATCCGCAACGCCGTCATCTTCGAAGTGTCCCGAGTCAGATGCGAGAATCGTAGGCTCATAATTCCTTGCGTCATTCTCATTCTCATACAACCCACGGTCGTACTCTGGATTCCACTCCCAGGGAGCGCCGGGAGTATTTCGTCTCCAACGCCTGATCTGTGACCAGTGAACTCCGCCGAGGGCCAGGATTTCATGGTCGAAGAAATTGTCGCCAATCATATTATTGAGAGCACGAATCTCGTACATCCAGCCAGTCTCATCACCGTAGTGCTCCGAGGTCGACTCATGCTGTGCCAGAGAGACGTAGGCTGTTCGCCACTTGCCGCCCGGTCTGATCGCTTTTTCGTCGTTGCAACCACCAGGACCACCATGATAATGGCGAAGCATGTTGTATGGCTCGGGGACAATATCCCAGTCCTGTCGACTTCTCATTCCTTGGGGTCGAAAGCCGCCGTCGGCTCTGACTTGCCGCGGAGCCCTGCCATCTCCGCGGAAAACAAATTTCCCAATGTCCTTGACCGGCTGGTCGTCAGCTCGACTAATGAGGTGATGCTGGCCGTCCTGCAACGTCCGGGCGTGGCCAAAGCCCAGCCACAAGAGACATAGCGTGGTGAGAGTGAGGAATGATCCCCAGTGCTGCTTCATTTTGTCAACGAACTAGAGACAAAGCAGCCCTGACGAGGTGCTTGAGACCGATTGCGGACAAAACCTGAACTTCACTTATGTACCTGCACAGGGCCAGTCTTGGGTAAGGGAGACGCCAGTGTGATCCACAAGACGGCGGCAGCAACATGAGCGCTCCGCCAATTTCAGATTTCGGGACTCAACAGTTTTCGACAGACGAGAGGGGAGGAATCTAGCGGACTCGTGGATGACACAATTTTTTTCCTTACCTCACCTGATTGACCGGCGAGGGATCATGCCATCAACGATCAACTCTCAACATCCTTTTCCCAGCTCGTTGGGTTGCCTAGACAGCTGAGAAGCCAGACTCCACCATTGGGTACCGGATGTGCAATCACAGTTGCAACTCGATGCAAGGATTTGACAGAGCTTGGTAGGAGTTGCCTCGTAAGCCTGTGGGTGAACGATGCCTCCCCAGTTCTGAGTTTCGCCAGGTTCTGTCCGAGTCTCTCTGACTCTCCGCGCCCATTGCGCTGCCGTTGGGCTTTGCTGCAGGTTATGGATCCTATCGACAGCTATAAGTTTTACCCGACAAAATCAATCAGGGCCGATTGCCCCCCGTTGATAATGATTATTTTCCAATTGCCGACGCACCGACTTTCAGATTCAAGATTGCCCATGCGTTAAGATGCTATATGTGTACGTCATAGCCTTGACTGTCCTTGCTCGCCGACGCCGGTTTTACTTCAGCTGCCGGATTTCAGATCCACGGTATTCTAGCAAACTTTACCGACCAGTTCGAGTCGTCTTTTTTCTGGCCTGCTCGTGCGACCACTGGACAGATGTCATCGAGATGATAAGGCTTCAATTCCGGAATCGTATCGCCACGGTCCTTCTAACACTGTACAGCACAGCACAGTACAGTACATACACACCTGATTTTGATTGTGCGCTTTCTGAACAGTTCAGGGTTCACCCACACACCCACTTTCGAATAGAAAACCAACGACAACGACGACGCCAAGAACATGACGGGTCACGTACCGAAGACTCAAGTCTTGGCTGGCCAGTACACGAGTCATGTCTTGTGGCAGGAGCACAGTCTCGAGCACCGCGAATAACATGACAATGTGCGATTTCCACCCGATCAGGATAAACTGAGCAATTACCACGCCTGCCTGCACTATTGATGTACACAGCAGCAATCTGTTGAACGGCTTCTGCTGCCCCGTTCAGGCTTTGAGATGGCCTTTGAGTAGCAAAGGACTCCCATCAGCCCACCTCCGCTCCCCTTCACAGCAAAAGAAAAAGGAAACAGAAAGGAAAAGGGAAGGAGATCAGAAGACATTTCGCATATGTCTTGTGAGTGCCATAAGAGCTTTCCAGAGATGGGCTCTTTGCCGAGTATCGCCAGCCTGGATCAACTTGCCTGGAGAGCGGAGAGAAAATGAAAGGAAAGGAAAGAAAAGGTCATTCGTACAGGCATCTCCTCGTTGTCGACAGCATTAGGCTTCCATGACGGGTGTCAAGTACCAGCGCCTGTCATTCCGCGCCTCGTTCCTGCACACGCGCTGCACGGCCACAGGCACTGAAGAGCCTCTTCTTGGGCGGGCTTCAAGACGCAAGGGAAGGAGAAATGACCGAGGGCCAGACTGAAGCTGGGCATCATCGCGAAACGAATGATGAGTAAGTCGGCACAGTATGCTCCTCACAAGATGCAAATCACTAGCGCAAATATAACTCGTCGCTTTAAAACAAAAGAGCTCTAAAAGGTATATTGGGAAAACTATACTCAAGAAATTTAAATCTGTACAAAGTGACGGCTTGCCTCGTAGGCAGGTTCTTTTTTTTTTTTCTTGCTTTATTTCTGGTTCATGCCAGAATTCTCAACCTTGATATCCCCAACGTCTCCCAAGCCAGGACAACAGCCATCTACATTTCCTGCCCGGAGACAAATGAATCTGTACCCCTCCGCACGCCAAGGTGTCCTCACGCTGACGAGTTGGCCGCCTTCTGCTCTCGCTGTTTGATCAGGCCCGTGACACATGTCCACGCACTCTCAACCGTCTTGCTTCCCTGTTTTCGGCAGGTTTCGAAGTCAGTGAAGCAGACCGCCTTGAGGTCATCGGTAACGGCATTGCATTCCTCTTTGACCTTGGCCTCATATTCGCTATCGCTTTCGCCTTTCTGTGGCGGCGCGGTGGCGGCGGCTGGCGGTGTAGCAGACTCCGTTTCGGGCGCGTCTGGGCACGGCTCATCCTCGGCGGCAGATGGCTTGGCAGATTCTGTAGCTGGCTTACTAGCAGGCGAAGATGCACCATTGGTGCCTGTGGGGGCGTCAACCGGTTCGTCACAGTCATCAACAGGCTCGCTGTTGGTGGGCAACTTATCAGAGCTACCTGCGGGCTTTCCTGGAGACGGTGTGTTCGGCTCGTCTTCACAGTCCTCATCCTGGGCGTTGGATCCTTCGGATGGTCGGTTACCACTTCCCTTGGGGGGCTGAACGACCCCCGGACTTATTGGCTTGCCGGTGCCCTCGAAGGGGCTCTGGGGGTCCTTGGGGGGGTTGGCAGCTCCTGCAGTGGGCTGGCCAGGTGACTGCGCGGCGTCATCTTCACAGTCTTCGATGAGTTGTTCGCCGGCATTGACAGCTGGCGTTGGCGAAGTCGGCGGCGAGTTGGCAGTTCCGAAAGGATTCCCAGCAGCCCCAGCGCCCGGAGCAGTCTGTTCCGGTGTTCCTGCCGGCTGTTGGGGCCGGGCGGGCTGTCCAGGGCGGGCGGGCTGGCCTGCGGAGGAACCTGAGGATTGGCTGGCAGGCTGCTCGGGCTTCACGGTCTGGCCAATCTGTCCAGGGGAAGAACCTGCAGATTGGTTGTCAGACTGTTCGGGCTCGACAGATTGACCGGATTGCCCTGCGGAGGCACTAGGGCCTTGTCCGGCAGGGAAGGTTTCGGAGGAGCCGGTAGATTGGCCCTGGGGCGCCTCAAGATTTCCGGGCTGGCCAGGGCGTCCGGCAGAAGGGTCTCCAGAGGAACCGGTTGACTGGCCTGCAGGCCTGTCTGGACGTCCTTCAGCAGGGCCTGTAGGTCGCTCAGAGTTCGAACCAGGCTGTCCAGGCTGCTGGGGAAGGGCGGGTCGGCTGGGCTGTCCGGACTGTTCGGAGGAAGGACCGGCGGGGGGTCCAGCAGCTGGCCTGGTGGGCTCGTTGGGCTGTCCGGAAGATCCAACAGGGCCCTCAGGTTGCTCAACGGGCTGACCAGGTCGTTCTGCCGATTGACCTGGCTGTCCCTGCTGGCTCGGACGGCCATCGGACGAGCCGTTGGAGGAGCTGGAAACTTGTTCAGCTGGCTGTCCGGAAGGACCCGAGGGAGACGTTGAAGGCTGGCCTGGACGTCCAGTAGATGCGCCGTTGGAGGAGCTGGAATCTTGTCCAGTGGGCTGTCCGGATTGGCCCGAGGCAGATGTTGAGGGCTGGCCAGGACGTCCGGCA
>JAPFVV010002060.1:0-12483 GCA_030780945.1 Aschersonia sp. MBC 593 | reverse complement strand
CCTCGTGCTGGACTCGGCCCCGCCGGCCGACGTGCCGCGCATCGTCGAGATGATCCTGCGAGGCACCTTCCAGGCCGCCGGCCAGAACTGCATCGGCATCGAGCGCGTCGTCGCCGCCGGCGCACGCTACGACCACCTGGTGGCGCTGCTGGAACCGCGCGTCGAGGCCCTCCGTCTCGGTCCCCACGACGACGCCGACGCCGACGTCGGCGCCCTGATATCCGACTCGTCCTTTGCTCGGCTCGAGGACCTGGTCCGCGATGCCGTCGGTCGCGGGGCGCGTCTCTTGGCAGGCGGTCGTCGCTTCCGGCACCCAGACTTCCCCAATGGCCACTACTTCCAGCCGACCATGCTCGTCGACGTCACGCCCGACATGGCCATCGCGCAGCAGGAGTGCTTCGCCCCGATCCTCACCATGATGCGCGCCAGGTCCTCTTCCGCCGAGGACATGCTCGCCGTCGCCAACGCGCCCGACTTTGGCCTCGGCGCGTCCGTGCACGGCTCCGAGCGCGACCCGGCCTTGGCCGACATCGTCCGCGGCCTGAGGGTCGGCATGGTGGCCGTCAACGACTTTGCTGCCTACTACGCCGTGCAGCTGCCCTTTGGCGGCGTCGCCGGCTCTGGCTACGGCCGCTTCGCCGGCGAGGAGGGCCTCCGGGGCTTGTGTAACCTCAAGAGCGTTTGCCAGGACCGCTTCGCCTGCCTCGGCGTCCGCACTCACATCCCCCCGCCGGTGCGGTACCCTGTCGCGAACCAGCAGAAGAGCTGGACGTTTGCCCAAGGCGTCGTCGAAGTGGGCTATGGCCAGGGGGTGAGAAAAGTCAGAGGCCTGGGGAAAATCCTGGCCAACATGTAATTCATCTCATCTATTGAAGTGGTATCAATGCACGCACAAGCAATAATCTGAGAAAGAGGCATTATCATGGATAAGCGCATGAACCTTTCTGCGTTTCGGGCATGCATCACATGAGCACCGTGACAGATCACCAAAGTGCACGAAGTCTTCCGTTTCCCTCCGTCTTCTCCTTTTTGTTCTCTGAAGTATCAATTCTCTGCTTCGTAGGGTAGGCTAGCAATCTAGTGAGATCGATTCTTGCCATCACGTTATTCTCCCTTAATTGCTCCGAATTCCATCTCGGAAATTCAGCAGCGCAACACGAACATCTTTTCATGAAAGCAAAGAGCCAAGGAGCCGTCCGGACGACGACAGGACAACCTGAACCTGACCGTCTACCAATCAGGGGTATCTTCCGCTCCATTTTCCAATCCATTGCTCTGAGTCACGGCGGGAGCCTCTGAGCCCCAACCAGTCGTACCTGCTGCGCCATTCTCAACTTGACCCCAAGCCGTAGCAGAGGGCTCACTATCTCGGTTGCCTGTACCCCAGGCATCGCGATCTTCGGTTTGCTGCTGCCCTGTTTGGGCGGCGGCCTCGTCGGGGTCGTAGTCAGACTCCGTTTCGAAACGCGGGTGAAGCGCAGCTTCGCCCTCAGGGACATACATGTCCAGGAATTCGGGCACCTCCTGCTGTGTCTCCAGCAGGGTTCGGGTGAGGACGTCCGCAATTCCGTCGTCCTGTCCCGGAACGAAGAAGGACGTCGCCAGGCCGCGGTGCCCAATACGTCCTGTCCTTCCTGTGAAACAAGTTGGCAATCGCGCTGACGATAGTGGAGAAGGAGGCCACTTACCAATTCGATGGGTATACTCTTCGATACCTCCATGGTCCATGGATGGAAGGTCGTAGTTGATCACGTGCATTACGTTGCGGACGTCAATGCCTCTCGCCGTAACGCCCGTGGCAATCAATATGGGTGCCTTTCCATGCCGGAAGGAACGGAGTGCCGCCTCACGCTCCATCTGGGTCCGGTCCGCGTGCATCGACGTCACCGGTAGCTTGACGTTGAAGAGGAAATCATCTAAATTGTCAACCTCTCGGCGACTGTTAGCGAATATGATCGTCCTGACCCCGGTCACGTCGTTCAAGACCCTCAAAAGGACTTCACGTTTGTCCTCTGGCTCGGTCTGGATAATGGTCTGCTTGATATTCGCCGTGGTGCTTCCAGCCCGACCAACTCGGAAGCGAACATGGGCAGCCGAGATGTACTCCTTGGCCAGTTCTCGGGCCTCCTTGGGAAAGGTAGCCGAGAACAATCCGAACTTTAGGATCCCTGGATCAAGGTCTAGAGCTTCTGCTTAGTTTGAATGCTCCTTCGCGTGTGGTTTTTGGTGCACTTACTGCCGCCACTCAGGATTGCGCGGATTTCGTCCTCCCAGTCAGCATCCAGCATTTCGTCGGCCTCATCAATGACCACATATTGCAGACGCCGAAAATTCAAGACATGCGACTTGGCAACAAAGTCACCGAGACGACCGGGAGTGCCAACGAGAATGTCGCACCCCCTGTTGAGAAGGCCGATTTGCTCCTTTATTGACACACCGCCGTACACTACGCACGGTCGGAGCATGCTACGGTAGCAAAACTTGCGAGCTTCGTTGAATATCTGAACAGCCAGTTCGCGAGTTGGTGCAACCACCAGTACCAAAGGCTCGGCCACGACTGCATTGAATTCTCCGAGGGCAGCAAGAGAGGGGTCAGGTCTAGCGGCAGCCAACTTTTTCGTTTTGCCCATGAGTTTGCTGAGAATAGGGATGAGGTACGCGCCCGTCTTACCGGATCCTTCGACAAGGCACAAAATCAGCTGGCTTCTGGAGTGAAAGGAAGGGCCTGGAAGAAAAAAATCATACCAGTCTGGGCGATGCCAATCACATCATGGTTCTGAAGCATGGAAGGTATAGTGTACCTCTGAATGGGCGTGGGGCAGTCGTAGCCCATGAGTTTCACATTCTCCAGCATGATGGGATGAAGGCCAGCGTCTTTGAAAGAGCCGATTGGTTGGATTCTGACTGGTCCCTCCTGCTCAACTTTGATCCGATCGATACTGTATCGAAACATGAGAGAAAGCTGGAATATGGTTCACAAGAGTAATTTACCTCGAGAAATCCAAACCAGCTCGCTCGTGTCGGCTTTTGGGGTCCCCGAACAGCTCGAGTTCGATTTCCACGACCCTTGGGCCGACGTCACCGAAATCGCCATCCCACTGATAGACTTTTGCCTGCCCGTCAAAGGTAGGTAGCTCATCAGAATTATTCAGGGCAGTGTAGTCAGTCTCTTGCCGCTCAACCCAAGCTGGCGAGCCATTTTGGGAGTGAGTACTGCCTTTCATTGCTGCCGCTTTGGGACAGAACCTGTCCGAACAAAGTCAGTCTGCTGGCGCCGATTCCTAGTTCCTCAATAACACCGAACTGTTTCAGCACACTCACTGGCGGGAAATGCTTTTGGATAGACCAGACGAGGATTGCGCGGCAGCAAGCACGAGACGAGATGAAAGCACACAGATGGAGCGTGATCAAACGTGTGTCGTCAACTCAGATCGCAAATGTGAACTGCTGAGCGGCTTTACAGCGCGAAACTTCCTGACGGCATTGAGCGACCAGAAGTACGAGAAAGATGGAGAGAGAGGGTAGAAGAGAAGAACAGGGGAAAAGAGGAGGAAAGGAAGGTCTTGGTCACTGTTTTGATGTTGAGTTGCGCAACCGGCCGTCGGAGCTGGCAGCCGCCAGCAGCTGCACCAGTTACGGACCGCGAGCTGGCACTGCGAGTCGAAGCCGCCAATGTGGTACCAGCCCAAAGACCGATGAGACACAGCACGGCCAGGTACCTACGCGCGTGCACGAAAATTCTGACCGGAGTTCGAAAGGACCTGCGGGGCGGCAGCAGCCTTTTCAAGATCATAGGCTCCCAGCTGCAATAAGCCTTCTAGCTGCAATAGACTCACGAGACCTTCCACTGCCTGTTCAAGAAAGTAGACTTCTGGCTGGAACCTCTTGTTGAAAATAACCATCATAAGCCCCCCGAGTCTGCCACCGCGGTTGAAAGACTCGTAATGGCCTGTCTGTTGCAGCCGAAAACCTATTGCCGTTGGAAGCCTGCTGCCCTCAAAGGTCTGTTGCAGCCGTCGAAGGTTTTTTACCGCCTCAAGGTTTGTTGCAGCTAGAAGTCTATTTTTATAACGAGACGTCTAGTATTCATAGTAAGAGACCAGGTTCGTAGGGTATCTATTAGAGGCATCACTAAAAGGTAATAATTCTATCTAATCAATAAGTATTCTTTACATGTTTCTTCTTGATATGCTGAAGTTATCACATGTTTTACCGGATTCATGTGCTATACCACAAGCCCTGTGTTCGCAACACCAGGTACCTTGCTCGCGAATAACGTGAGGTTCGGCATACGACAACCTGATCAGTGATTCAGAAAGTCGCGATCTCAGTCTCTTTGTAACGAAGCAAGTCGACTGTGCGAAGCGCGCGTGGGCAGTCCTTCCTGCTGACACAAAGCAAGTCGTATCAATCATCACACTTCATGTGAACTGTTATCCGCCAGAACCTTTCGGGATGTGAAGGGGTGACAGTGGCTTTCAAAGACTCCGTGCGCGCTCGGTATCTGAGGGCGTTTGCATCACGGCTGACTGCTTTGCGAGCCACTGACGAGACCGAGAAACCTGAAGATTTGTCCGGACCCCTTCTTGGGAGCTATTGCACCAAAGCCACATCATTGCCTTCATCCGCTCCATGCGTGGGTCAAAGGCAAGATTCCCGAACCCTGCGGTGGACTCCAGCGTCTACCCCGGTGTCAACGGACTGAATCGCTGTGCTGATGGACGTCTACGTGGCCTGAGCTTTCGCTGGGCCTTTTCCCGCATCCTGACCGCTGCACAATCACCAGAGATCGAGGAGATCCTGCGCTTCCACAGCTCTAGACGGCTGGTAGTCTGCCATTCCGTCTTGTAGAACTTGCTCCAGGGTCGAGGCTGCTCGGCCCGTCGCTCCACCTTCCTTCCTCGCCTGATTCAGTCCTTTCTTCATGGGTTCAAAGAATCTGCGATGGAAAACTTGCTGACGGGCTTCCCTATCGGAATACATCTCGCCCTCTTCGTCACGCCGCGCGCCCAATAGATTGAGATAGTCAAATGTGTTGGGCGCCCGGGGCAGCCTACAAAGATTATCCCAATAGCTTTCATTGTTCCCATTGTTCGAAGGGCGCTCTGTAAAGCCTTCTTCCAGTAACTTGGACAAGATCAGTATTTGCCGGGCGTGGATTTGAGCGTCCTTGGGTTTCATGGATGCTCGGCCAGCCGATGTCCACCCGCCAGTGGACGCGGAGACTGCCCAGCCCATGGACGCGCAAAAAGCACTAATCGTCTTGACCCATCCGCCGGGACAATTGACCAGCTCCTCTCCGGCAACCCTTATAAGCCACTCCATCACCCCTAGTGAATCATTGCTGATATCAGCAGAAAGGTGAGTTATTCCTGCTCTCACATACATTGACGCATGTTCCATGCTGTGTTTAACTTCGTCGCCCGGAAGAGCGCACAGCAACTTTATGAGTTGCGCCCTTACAGGCGTTGAACCGTCCGATACCAGAGGGAGGAGTTTCTGGAGAAGCGCGTTGGTTCCGACAGGATTTGTTGGGGGACTTGTTGATAATTGACTCGTCAAGTAGGCCAAGGCGTCGCGGCGTTGCTTGTCGGATTTGGAGGAAGAGGCGAGCGATAAGTTGTGTTTGAATTGTTGCGTAATGTCCGGGGCTTCTGTAGACAAGGACTGGTGCCCCATCACGATGGCTATTGCGGGTGAGCTGGGCAGTATGATCGGCACGTGGGTATCAGCGAACCTTTAGACTTGAAGCTTGTATCTGTAAAATTCGACGCCTTCGCTTTGGCCTTGCCGACCTTAAACTTTGGCTTCTATCCTCACATCTTCAGCTGCAAACTTCTACGCTATTTATCAATGCAGGGGCATACTTGGAAGTCCTTTTGCTTCTCCTTCTTTTTCCTGGAACTTGAACCCATCGTGACTGATTCGCTGGTTTCCTCGGAGACTGTGTATGCGAGGATGTAGGAGTCGTGAAAAGCGGCCTACCCAACGTCCGCCAAGTGCCGAAAGCGATAGTCGGATGTACAGTTGATAGTGTCGATAGCAGAATGTCAAAATGTTGGCGGTGACACGAGGCAGAACAGTGGGCGTGGTGGCTCTCAATGCAGATGAGCTCCCCACATCTAGGCCAGTCCAATCGGAGGCGTCTAGGTATGCCTGTGAGGGTCTCAACGCGAAATCGCGTCATTCTTAATGTCTTAACGAGCTTCCCGCATCTTGCTCCGGGAGACGGCATGGCGGGACTTGCAGATGTACGAAGCTTTGCCGCGATGAAGCAAAGATGCCCCACGAGTACTGACTTATACTCTAGCAAAACGGCCACGACGCCCTCGAGGAGAAGCTGGGGCGTTTGTCCAATAAACCAGGAGTTCGCGCCAGCATCATCTTGGACAGAGCGAGTGGTGCCATCCTCAAGACCAGTGGTCAATCGTCCGCACTACGAACGGCAAAGGCGCGTGATGCTGCATCCGCCGCGTCGCTCTCAAACGAAGTACCGGCCGCTGAAGCAAGCGAAGCGCAAGGAGTGGACGAGTTCGCAGCCATGATCTGGAACTACGTGAGCGTATCTGGCCAATTGGTTCAAGAGGCCGACAAAGAGGTATAGCACCACACGCTCTTGGATGTCTTTCACGCGTTTGCTGAAGCTTACGTAGGACGAATTGCGACTGCTGCGACTGAGGACCAAGAAGCAAGAGATCGTCATCGTGCCCGATGCTAAATATGTCCTTGCCGTGATTCACGATACACCGACGGCGTGATGGCCCAGTGGGAATTATCCAAAGGGCCGAGGCACAATCCTCCTTGGTCAGATGTACGAGTGACTTGGACGCTTTGTAAGTCGACGGGACGAAAAATGCTCCTTGCCAGGCCCTGCGACTTTCTGACAGCACATTCTTGGGCAGTCAGTGAATAGGGTCAGAGATGAGTCTTCGGCTGTTTCCAGACGATGCCAAATGGACAACATGCAACCTGTCGAACCCCGCAATTCTGGCACAACCTTTTCCCGCAGTCTGAAGCGTCTTGGCTCCTTTCCGTGGTGAAGGACAGAGAACCGGCCACGGACAAGTTGTCCTCATGGGCTACCGCGGTCACGTTAAACTCTTCAAGCTTTGCGACGACGAAACGACTGGCCAGGCATATGGCATGGCCCGTTGAAAGGGGGGGACCAGTGGGGCGCAACCTCTCGGTATGAAGATACGTACTCGGCTGTTGTTGAACTCGGTGACGTCTGGTAGTTGTATCGAGCGCGGGTATGAACAGCACATTGACCAGGTGGACTCAATGGTGGAACCCGAGAATGATGCCCAACGGTATCGCAATAGCGCGCAACCTATAATAAAGGATCTACCGTACATACATGCACCGAGGCGATGGTGAAAGGGTGGCGACCGATCGACGGCACGCGCAAAGCCAAGAAAGCCCCAACGCCAAATTGCGGGGAAGGCAGCAATAGGGGACCCGATCCACAATCCAGTGACAATGTCAGAAGACCACAAACATTGTCTTCAACCGCATGCTCTTTTGCGCTGCTCGAGTTGTCATTGACGAGGCTATGCCCAACTGTGTTCGCGCGAAATGCCCATTACTGCCCGGCGACGGAGGCCAGGAAGCCCGGCGCTGAGGGACGCCTTGCAAGGTGCTGCATCCAGTGAAAAGGATTCGCTGGTACCGCGGCCTGTGGCGTGCTTTCCATAATTAAAGTAGACATTCAAAAGTTTGGAATATCATCCGGAGAAACGGTAAGACATGGGATTTATTGATGCAAAAGGCATTGTAGATTTTTTTTTTCGAACGCTTGGAACATCCCGCGCTTGAGAGACCAGTGGCCGGGCCAATTGCCTGGCCGCCGCGCCATTTGCAGTGAGAAGATCACGCCACCTAGAAGCCAGACTCGGCAGCACCTGTGGAACATTTCGCTCTAATCGACCCATGCAAGCCTGCATGACCTCAGCCCTCCGGCGTTTGCCCTGCTCTCAAATACGGCCACCCGGCCGGCTTTGGAGGAGGTCGGAAGTTCTGGAAAAAAAAAGGCGAAAAAGGAAAAAGGAAAACAAAGAAGCACGACGTTGCACGAATTGAGAAACCTGTCCTACCGCCACGTACTCGCGAGCTCTGACGGGCGCTTGGCCTCCACGCCGCCTGCCATTATCGGCTCCTCTGCTTTCTGCCGTTGGCTCGTCGATCCCGGCCGTAAATTGCTTTCGCTTGCAGCTGCGCCTGGATTTCTGTGCCCGATGCTTCAGCCTCGCCTGGATGGCCTCCGGTGACATCCAGCTGCGACGGCTTCACACGCAATGTCCTCCACTCTGAGTGAGGACGACGTCGAAAAGCTCTTTTCCGGAGCTCCGCAATTCTTCGCGCGCAACGAAAACCACTTCTACGGTGCCCCCCACCCTAGTACAGCCTTCTTGTTTGATGAAGAGCTGGAAATCAGAGACTTGATTGACCATGTTCATATTGAAGACAAGGCCTGGGGAGCCAAGACGGCGTGGCCGCACTTGACCAGGCACGTCGATCACGATGGCGCCGCCAAGAGACAGGAGCAAGACAAGCACAAAGCTCACTTTCATGTCAAATGCCGCGAGCGACCCAACATGATGAGCATGTCTGGGCTCGAAAAGGGGACCATGGGTTACCAAGCAGCCCTGGAGCTTCCGGCCGGCGATTCTCTCGAGGAGGAGCAATTTGGGTTTGAGAGCCTGGGCACCAAGGCCAAGGTCATCGTGGAGGCTCGGTCACACATGATCTCACACAACGGCATGCTACGCCGCTTGTCTGAGCCAGAGCTGTTGGAGAGACTCAGAAGAAATGGCGAAATATACAAGAACAATGATCTGAAAGCCAAGACCAAGGCCGAGACTTACCGGGACTTGTTCCACAACCTGATGAGGCCTTCGAGCTCCGTCACGGACCAAATAGACCCGTATGGCCTCAACAATCAAATTCGGGCGCTACTGAAATGTCTCGGAGCCGCCAATGTTTGGATCGATTTCTCACGCGTTGAATGGAGAGTACGACTGGGCCAAGTACTGTGGGGGGAGAACGATGGCGACGAACTCGACGACGACACCGCTATCCATGACACCGACGACACGAGAGAGCGTATCGAGGAAAAGTACTGGCTTCTGATGCAAATTTTGCTTGCGACAGAGTTGCTTGTTCGCCTAGATGCGGTCACCGAGGGGATCGAATACGGCGTAAGCGGCATACGACCCATCGACGCCGTGCATTTCGAACGCGCCGCCTCCCAAACGGTCAAATGGTCACTACTCCTGGCAAGAAGTTGGCTGGACAATATCGAAATCGTCAAGGAAGGAGACGTCCTTCTGCAGCGCCCGCCAAACCCTCGGCGCGGTAGCAGCTGGCTTGCAGCATTGGCCAGCAAAGTGTCCAATAAGTACTCCAAGCGAGGCTCCATACCACCTTATCACTACACCATCAAGGGGCGCCATGGCCAGAGACAAGTGGACGGTTTGACGCATTTTGCACGAAGGTTGATGTGGCCTGGCATAGATCGATATGAGGCCAGGATCTCGGAGAATGCCCAATTGGCCGCGGAGGAGCCCGCGGGCAGGAGAACGAGCTCGCCGTCCGTCAAGTCTTTACACTCCTCATACTACGGGGCGTGGGAGATTCAGTGCAATCACGGCAAACATAAGGGGCAGGCGCAAGCGCAGCGGCGCAGGCTAGCGGCAGCATTGCATGCGTCCGGATGGTTGACCAAATCGTACGTCTTCGGACTGATACTTCCCGGGGATTCGATCCATCATTATCTGATGGCGACGCTTTTGGAAAACGACACGGAGGCGATGACCAAGCTCGGCCCATTTGCCAACCTATCGGGCGGTTTCGTGTATTCAGGAAAGAGCTTCTGGAGCACAAGCTGCATCGTGGGCCGTGTTCTCGCTGCAGGTAAAGGCGCGGCCGATTGTATGGGCTGGATCTCAACGGACGTACTGCCAGATGGTGTCGAGGATGGATGGCTGACGATAGAGGTGGAAGATGTTGCTGGTTCGCTTTCCCTTCTGCACAGGCTTTCCCAATGGATCACGTTGGGGACGCACACCTGCTAACGAGTGAATCTCATAGAGGATACGGCTCAGCTCGGAAAGAAGGCCAGATTATGGGGCAAGAAGAAGATTGAGCGCGAGTCGTCCATTCTGGGCAACGGGAAAGAGAATTCAGTCCAAGCAGCAGACTTCATCATCCCCCACGAGAACCAGTACGCCACTCCTCCACCAGCCGTCTACGCGGAGCTACTCTCATTGGATCTCACATCACCTCCCGAACTCGTCACCGCCACTCCGCTGTCCGAACTGGTCCCCACGCCAACAGTCGAGACCTGCACAAAGTACCCGGAACTGACTTCGTATCCGGCCCGGCTCAAGTTCTTCGTCACCATAGGGGGAGGGCGAGAGGAGGAGATCGAGTATCCGCTCACGCACGATGTCAACTTTGTGACGGCGCACCCTTGCGCGCCCTCACAGCGGGTTCGAGTCGTCAAGTCAGCCGCAAGTCCACCGATGCCACAATCGAACGGCGCTGGAGGTGCGCTGAAAAATGACACACCTAGGTCGGGGTTTAGGACCGGTATGTACAGTCACGATCGCCTTCTCCTCGGCCACTGCTAGACGAGGGAGTGTTTTGGGTCGCTAACAAAGACAGGCCACCCTCTGCACAAGTTCTACAACTTTACCGTGGTGCACATCTCTGAAGTCATTCGCAAGCCGCGGACATCGCTGTCGGAGTTCCTCGTCGATCCCACGTTCGGCAAGTCGGGGACAAACCGCGTGCTCGTGATTGACTGCATCACCAGTTTTGCCGACCAGCCCCAGGTGCCAGCCTTTGAGCAGGTGATGACGCCGTCATCGTCTCCGATCCTGGACAGGAAGGGGAGCTTCTCTGCGGCGGCTCGCATGCATCTCGAGTCGCAGAAGATGCAGTTTGGGTCAGACATGGAGATTATGGTGAGAGCCATTTGCGCACAGCGAGGATGGAACGCCATGATCAGCAGAAGGAGGAGGAGCTGTCTGGCTTGTGCGATACGGGAGGCCGGCGCTCTTGCTTGGAAAGTGATTGTTCGGGTGCCCTGATGACTGAGCTGAGCTGGGCTGGGCTGGGCTGGGCTGGGTGGTTGAGGTTTTTTAGGACGTCAAAAGTTGTGCACATGTGCGGATCAATGTCACCTTGCCTTGTTTTCCCCTTGTATTTTTTTCTTGTTTTCTCTTTCTTGTTCTCATCTTTTTTCTGTCCTCAAAGTAGCCTGGAAGACGAAAATCGACGTTTTCTTTTTGCCCCGGGGACTCTGAGTATACCTAGACCGTGGATTAACATCCAGAACAAGCATCTGCACATGCTCTGCGGGTCCCTGCACCGCGTGCTCTCTCGATGCCGGCTCGAACAATGACGGGACCCGCACACCAAGTGTCGGCCAAAAGCTTACCCCGGACAAACATTGCCGGCTGGCTGGCTGTCTCTGTATCTTTCTCTCCGCGCGCCACTCTTTTTCCACGGCGAGCAGCTTTCCCATTGCCAAACCAGCGAGACGAGCCGGGCAGAGCCGAGCCGAGCAGAGCAGCAGCCATGGCGCCCAACAAGGACATGCGACGAGCCGACCTGAGTGAGTGTCGCTCCCCCGAACTGACGAGTCACCACCAGCATAACAAATGATTGCACTGTGCGCGCTGTTGGGCGATAGCTGACGCGCCACCACCCAATCCAGTCGTGCCCTACCAAGAGCCCGCTGCGTCGGCCAGCAAGGCCGAGTTCTCGTCCACCATTTCCTCGACGCTGCCAATGGCTGCCATGTTTACGCGCAACCGCTACATAGGATGGTACGACAGGCCGCACCCCCGTCGTTGTTGATCAGACGAGAAAGTGTCGAGGGGGGGAAAGTCAAGGGGGGGCTAATAATTGACCGTCATCACAGGGCTGCCGTGGTGTTTGCCGTCCAGAGCTGGCTCGGCGAGAGCGAGGACGCCAAGAAGACGTCGTCTGCGCCCGGCGTCATGTCGGTTCTCATGTCAGGTACGTGCGCATTCATAAAGCATTGTCCGCCTTCTCATCACCCACCCATGGGGGGCACAACATAATCGTACACACACACACACACACACACACACACACACACACACTTGATGCAATGAGAAAGGTTCTCAGGGAAGAGAAAGAAAACGGAAGGAGACAAAGAGAACACGTAAACCAGACAAGAGATTATACTCGAATCAGACAGAGAGAGTGACGGAAAAGAAAGCATGAAAAGCTGACTTGTTTCCGTGTGTGTTTCATAGTCATGGCCTTGGGGGTCACGTACATGCCGTTGTTCTTCCCACCAGCGCGTGGTGGCGCTGCGGCGGGCGGATCGGGTACTGAACCGGCCGCGCCTGTTCCCTCGTCATGATACGATACAGCTCGAGACGATACACCACCGTTGGGTCTCAACGGATGTCCTGCGTTGGGGAATCTGATGTGGTTATCGAGGGG
>JAPFVV010002053.1:0-13256 GCA_030780945.1 Aschersonia sp. MBC 593 | reverse complement strand
CCCCCCCCCCCCCCCCCAATGGCCATGAATGGCAGACGCCAACTAATCATGCACGACAGCCAGGCTCCGTGTTCCGACAAGGCCCCAACAAGCTTCTGTTCTGTTCTACCAGAGCTCTGCACGGTCTGTCGCTTGGCCGCGTTCCCTCGACGTGCGCCCTCGGCTAAGTTTGCTATGCATTCTAGACATTTACCAAAACGAGCGGCTGTTCAAATCCGAGGCCTACCTCGTTATACAGCCCAAGAAGGACGTCTTCAACACCTTCAACACGCTCGACAAGCACGCGCACCGCGCCAAACGACGCAATCGTCGGGCAGGGCATCAACGAAAAGGCCATGCGCGATTTCGAGCCATCCATGTTGGCACATGTCGACCGCTTCATCCATCAGCTCGTCCAACTTGGTAGGGCAGACGCGACCGAGCCCGTCGACATGACTCGGCGGTGCCGCCGGCTAGGACTGGACATTAGTGGCGAGCTCGGCTTCGGAACGGACCTGCGTCTGCAGGTCGAAGACAAGAATCGCTTCATGATTGCCGGCATGGACATTTCCAACCTGCGCGTTAACCTCTACATGCAATTCCCCCCCTGCTCAAGAAGGCCGGCATGGAGCTCTTCATGTATCCCCTCATCCTCACCACGCAGCTGAGATACTACAAGATGATTAAGAAACTTGTTCTCGAGCGCCGAGCGCAGCCCATTCACGCAAAGCACGGTCTGTTCTCCTTTTTCAGCACCATCAAGGATGCCGACACGGGTCAAGGCATGCGACTGCGCGATCTCTGGTCCGAGGCCGCATTCTTCATCCCCGCAGGTACGTTCCCCCCTCCCTTCCCCTGGCCGTGATGGCGCCCTTTTGCTGGCCAAAAAAAAGGGGGCGACACGACGGCGACAACGCTGACGGCGCTGTTCTACTGGCTGTCGCGATACCCAAGATGCTATGACCGTCTGGCGGGCGAGATCCGGGCGGCCTTCTCGGCCGGGTCCGAGATCCGCAACGGGCCACGCCTGCTCTCCCTGCCGTATCTGCGAGCCTGCATCGACGAGGCTCTGCGCATGACGCCCCCGGTCGTGTCTCAGCTCTGGCGCGTGCTGCCCAAGCACGCTCCCGACGCGTCAGAGCCGCTCATCATCGACGGCCACCTAGTCCCGCCGGGGACAGAAATGGCCGTCAAACATCTACGCCCTGCACCACGACGGCGCGTGCTTTGCCCGGCCCTGGGAGTTCCGCCCCGAGCGATGGCTGTCGGCCGACGACGAGAATGGGCGCGACACCGATGAGGCGGCCCGCGTTGCCCGCCAAGTTGCGCAGGACTCATTCTGCCCCTTTTCCGTCGGCCCGCGTGCGTGCGCAGGCAAAGCCGTGACCTATCTCGAGGCTAGTCTGGTCATGGCCAAGGTCTTTGGGTACCTCGACTTCGAGACGGAGAGGGACGAGGCCCTACGGGTGGCGCGGCAGAGAGAGCTGCGCGTCAAGGATCGCTTTAGTTCCAAGCACGACGGGCCGAACCTAGTCTTTCGCACGCGTGGGGACGAGTGGCGGGACCTGGCTGGCCAGCCCGTGCCTTAGCCTTGTGCTGCGGCCAGTACTAGCTACATAAGTACCTAGTATGGAAGGAGGCTTTGGAGGTTCGCCCAGGCGGACGGTGGGGGAAAGGTTCACCTAATTTGCTTAGGGCGTCGAGTAAATCCACGTCTACACGATCCGCATTTCCTCACACTGTCTGGTGTTACATTATGCCGTCAGATTGCTCCCCAACGGCAGAGCGCGTAGCGCGAGCTGGGCGGTCGCATTCGCAGTGGTGTTGGGATTGGCATCCGCATCCGCATCAGCCATGTCCATCAATCATCACATTCAGTTTACTGTTAATGACAAGGTTCTTAGCAGCAACTTGATGAAATCGCCTTTTGATGACGGGGGTGACTTTATCATGCCGGTCAAGATGCTCATGACTGATAATCAACAACAACTAGCTGTCTCCCTTCGCTGGCCCGATGGCAGGAGCTTTCCAATTAAAGGCAGTCCCTACATGTTGCGAGATCTGGTCGTTCCGCAGGGTCTTGACGCGCGCCATTTGGTCTGCCTGATCACAGGAGATGGCAACACGACCCAGTGAAGCAACTTGGCCTCCAGAAATCCCAGAGAGGTTCCCGTGAACAAGGCAAGAGGCCAAATTTGAAGCGCGGACTGGTGGGAGTCTACATGGGCAGTAATAAAAGACGCATCATTCGAGATGTAGCAAATCGATTCACGGAGGGACAACGGATGCTTGACTGACGCAAGAAAACAAAAACAAATTTTATAAATAAACCTTGGTGCCCCTTTCTAACTAGAAGCCTGGTGATGGTGAAGGTCATGCAAAAAACACCAATGACGCCTGTTACACTCCTAGTCATACTGTTCGCTTCATCAACGACCGCGATCCGGGTTTCCATAACTCCTCCCATGATCAATACTCGTCCTCCATAGGGGTTCTTGGCTGCAAGATTAACACAGATCGCGTGGCCTACTGGCCAGGACCGATTGGATGCAGTGATATATGTGTGCAAGTTACATACCAGGGCAGAAGCCTTCATCTGCTTCGAGTAGATCAATCAGCAGGCGCTTTTGACATCTCGTACGACGGGTGGAACTAGCTCATCTTCGGCACCTCAGCTAGGACATCGCCGCATCTAGGGGGCGGTTTATGGCCGACTATAAACACATCCCCGCAGAAAGGTGTCGTCACCTTATGAAAGATGGCATACTGTCCTTTTCTGCGGCGAATAGCATGAATTTTGTAACATCTTGTCTAAAGGATAAGGGAAGCTGGGTCTCGGAGAATTTTCAGCTCAGTGACATTCTCGATCCTCAATGCCGGTATGGCTATGATGAGGTCTCTGCACTCTTAGCCAAGGACTTCCGGTCTGCCCCCATTTGCTCGGGGCAAATCAGAAGTTGGAAGGAATGAAGGTCTAGGATGTGTCGTATGTAAGTACGTGAGAAGTGGTCATGCCAATGACGAGGGTGTGCTCTCCGAGCCAGAGACTTACGGTCTGGTCCCATTCGCTTGGCTGCCAAACCAGAGGCTGGATTGGAAAGTTCGTCCGGGGGGAGATTGAGTTAGGATTGCCCCAAGTTTTGTTCTACACTTATATAACCTCCGGCACGGCCTTTTTATCACGGGGAAGGGAGATGACGAATGACCATGGCACCTGAATCGAGGATAGACACAGCGCCCGGGGCCGGTTAGTTCTATCAAGGCATCGGCATCACCGGGCTTGTAGCTGCTCTCACGGTCGGCGTGCTGTCATTTCTCGTCTAGATTAGCCTATTTCTTTTCTTACGTAGGAAGAAAATACCCAAGTCCCATATTGTACGTCCAGTGGTGCCCTCCTTTCTATGCGTCAGTAAGCGGTTGCAATCTCAAAGCCTCCATTCCCCCCTTTTCTTTTGCCTTCTCTCCGTCGCGGCCCTCGCAGTTTCAAGGCTGTATGAAGAGGTCCACCAATGACGCAATGACGCTGACGTTTATGGGTCTCGTTTGGCGTTCCGCGCCAAGAAGCTTGGTTGAAGCAAAAAGGGCCGCAGCGCGACAGGCCGTTTCACAGGAACGCTGATCGCCGACCCTGCTCTGCGTTCTTTGCCGCTTCTGCATAACGATGAAACCCAACAAACAACCGTAGAAAGGCGGTTATCCCGGGAACTACGAGGTGCCACGTCAAAACTTGCACAGTCAACTGGCATTAGCATCAAAGTTACGCGTCGCAATCAGGTACGGCGCGTGGCCCTCACGTGCTGCTGTCTCGGATGGCAGTGTTACACCACCCACTCGTATTCATCAACGTCGGCACGAAAGATCTAATGAGAGGCGAAGATTAACCTCTGCGCCTTTCCACAGGAGCTCTTCACCGCCGTGGGCTCGTTTGTGTTCACGTTTCACATGAGTAATTGATGGATTCGCATACCAGCCTGCCTCGATCTTGCCCAGGAGGTAACTCTCGATGGTCTCAATCGTGGACTCACCGCACGATGTACTGAAGCCCCATCTAACATAGAGCCCGCTTCATGTACCGAAGCCCTGCCTGCCTTGGAACCCGCCGGCCGTACCGTTGCCTCATTTGATGGAAGAGCTGCTCCCCGAATCGTCGTCTCAGGACCACGTTCTGCATCCACTACTTGCACGCGGAAAAGGTCTGTAACGCGTCATCTTATCGTCAGGCCCTCCTCAACATCGTCATGAGTACTACTGTTTTGGCTCGACGTGCTTGTCGCGCGCGGGCTTGTGTCGTGCCGCACTGGGCGGCCGTAGACCGATGCTTCGGTGACTTTTCCATTACCTCCACCAAAAGAAATTTATTCAAGCTGCTCGGGTAACAGCCGTGGCACATCTCGAAGTAATCGACCACCTTTCGACATCAGCCAGAGCTCCAGGGCTCCTCCCACATGCGCACTGGCCTCTTCGGCCCCAGCCTCGGATGATTCATATATCGATCCAGATACAACTAAAGCCTATCGTGCAATCTCTGAGATCATATCGGTTAACCTTGTGGTAGACTTTATGCGATTTGTCCTAAAGCTCTGCCTTATTCAGAAGAATAATTAGATCTCTATCCAAGCTGAGGTAAAGCAATAATTAGGTACATTAAAGAAAGCATTATATTTAACAATAACAGGGGGACATTATTATATATGAAAGGAGATATCAAATAGATTATAACTCACCTAACGGGCACAAAACATCCTCATCAACCCAAAAGAAAATACAAGGACACCGGTTATGCCTAGCACTACCATGGCCCAGTGTCTAGGGGAAGCTGTGTTGGCTTAGCGAGCTAATCCGAATCGGCAGGCCGCACAGAAGCTCAGATACCACGACGCCTAGAGACCACACCTCAACGTTTGTCGAATGATATTCCTCGTCGTAGTCGGTTACTTCTGGTGCCCGGTGGACCGGGTCGCCGCAAAACGAAGAGAACTAGCTGCCGTCTTTGGAAAGGCCAAAGTCACCGAGCTTCACACATATTCTGCTTTGCGATCGGTACTGCGCGAAGATGTTTTCCGGTTTTATTTCCCTGTGAACGATAGGCGGCTCTCTGCCGTGTAAATACTCCAGGGCAGAGACACTGACGCAGGATGTTCAAGATCTCAGGCGAAAAGAGGTTCCGCTGGCTTAATAACGAGCCTCCCGGCAAGTATTCGAGGTACAACCTGGGGGTCGGGTCAAACGATGAGTCTACCAAAGCAACGATATGTTCCTTGAATCGTCAGCAAGTGATGGGTAAAAGACAAGTCATAGTGCTCACGTGTCGAATCTTCTTCATGATTCGTATTTCCTGCTCCCAATCCTTGTAATCGATGTCTCTGCGTGGCAAATGTCTGCGTGCGACAACGTCTTGAGGTTGCTTGAGAGCGAACTTTCGCCTATTCCTATATCCCTTAAATTGGAAACCGAGCCAAAGGACTCCCGATTCCAAATCCTTCGTCAGGTATATTGACCCGGCTGAGGATATGTGAGCGCCGGTCGGCCATTAGGTGTCGGGACGATTCGCTATGACTGCGATATTGAACAAGTTCATCATCGATGGCCCACTTTTGAGGCACCTTTCGACGCGATCAGCGTGGTGACTGGTGGTGAGAGACGCCATCGTGGAGGGTTCAAACGCGTTAGCCCTTCAGCAAACTTCATGCTGTCAGACATGGAAGTGTTTCGAAATTCTGTAAGGAGCGTGCTCAGGGAGGAAAATGTCAAGATAGGGAACAACAACCAGAAGTGACAAGGTCTCTTGGAGGCGGACCAACAAATTTGTTGCCTTGGACGAACGCATGGCCACCGATGAGCCATTGGAAATTGCTCCGTCTCCCTTGACCATTGGTGTCATAGGTGACTTCGGTACCATTGACGGACTCCAGGTCCTTGACGATGAGATGTCCCCGTATATCAATTGTCAAGGCGCAGTGAAAGGCGCTAACTTTCTCAATGCATATTACAACATCGCATCTCGCGTCTGAGCCAATCACCACGCCGAAGCCGGGTCTTTCGGAGCTGCGCTGAGCTTCAGGTCCAGTCGCGGTAAACGACCAAGAAATCATTCCTCGGCCTGGAGGCCTGTTGCATCATAAAGACTGCTCTCCCAAGTTGAATTAAAGCAGGAGCGCGGCATGGATTGGCCACAATAGCGTTCAGGTCTATTCTGAGTTTTCGTGCGGATATAAGCCTGCAAAGATTCCGGTTTTGCCATATCGGGTGTCGGGATCCCGGATCAGCGCCGACGTAGAAAGGCCGTGTATCAAAAGTTTGCGCCGTGGTCGGCTGCCTTGAGGCGGAGTACAGTCAGGATTGCAGCTCGTTCCGACGGTTGACTGTTGGGCTCAATAGTTGATGTTCGGCAGTTGACACATGACGATTGGCAGAGATGATAGGCGTGTGCACGTTCGCAGATGTCGAACAGAGACGGGGGGAATGGCAGAACGGGCGGGCGAAATTTCAAGATCTTGAGCTGCCTGCCTAACTATGCAGTACAACATGTGGTTTGTGTCACCTAACGCGTCAGGCCTGTTTGTAGGTGTCATGAACAAGCAGGCACTGCCGTGGACTGAAGTACCACATCAACAATTGCGCAGCCGGCTGGCTTTAGTTGTATGCGCGTGGGGTTCTCAAATCCTGTGACCTCCCAGCTGTTACGAGCCGGACCCAGCACTACAAGTTCTGTGTTCGACGGGGCGTCACGGATGCTAAAAGTTTCATAAAGTTATAGGTCTCCTCTGTCAATTCCAACAGAGTATGAGGTGAATTCGATTCATCAGCCCATCTCTCTGTAGTATGATGGATTCCTTCTCTCGTATGCTGAACTTACCACGTGCACCACTGGCCCCGTGCCCCGTGCCCCGTGCCATAAGCGCTACATGTGGAACATCAGCCATTGAGTTGCTAGGACGCTTAGAGCTATAGACAGAGACAGTCAAAGCCTGAATGTCTTTACTCTTTTGATTCTTCGACGCGTAACAGTAGTCTTGTGATCTACTACCTCAAATAATATAGTACGTTGCATCATACTTTTAATATAATATCTCTTCATCGTATAATACAAGGCGCTAGACATGACCTATATCCTGATTTAATTCTATAATTCTTCATTTTAAAAAAAGAAATAGACTGAGTAGATACTTGATGGCTGATACACTTAGTGTGTCTTATAAATACTTCAACTTAGCCTAATTGAACACTGGAAACACTTCAGACTTTACCACATCTAACCCTTCACCTTGGTAGCTTACCTAATGTATATATTAAACCCAGCGCGCGATAACTAACGCACATGAAAATGTATGCACAAAGCCCTTAGTGAGGCCAATGGGTACTACGTCAGTTCATTGAAACAATATTTTACGTCCTACTGGATAAAGCTGTCGTAGTTTCACCTCCCGCTCGTTCACGATTGATTCCGCGACCAGCCTCGCGGAGGGCGAACAGACTGGGAAGAGATGGCGCACGCCCGAGAAGGAGTCGGAAATAAGCTACGAGAGACAGGATCACTGGCCCAGCCAAGCTGCACGTTCGGACGATGAGACACGGATACGGTGGCCGGCAAACCACTCCTGTCCCTTCTCAATTTATTTATAGCGCGGAATTGACCTTTGTTCGGTACCTGGTCGCCCAAAGCCTACCTGGGATGTGTATCGTTGTACGATCCTTTTGTGGTGTCTTTGATGACGATTCGTTGATGCATGAAGGGTTGGTCGATTTACCTAGTTTCAGCCCCTTTGTAGGGCTGTCTGTTGCCACGTGATGGTGGTTACGCATCCGACATCGGGCGCTCTATAGAGAGCAAGGCTGCAGAACTTTCGACGACTATGAAAGTGCGGTGAATCGTCGCCTAGCGTTGCACGACTTTAGGGAGTCCTTCGTTTTCAAAGAAGACCCTGAGATACAAGACAAGCGGGCAACGTGGATCGAAAGTCTCAACTCTGGATACGGGCAGCGGCTTGATCCGTTCACAAGTATCGCTGAGGAACTGCAACTGACCTACGACAAGGCTTGGCAAGATCTTGCAGACTCGAATGTTTTGCGGCCTCGTGAGACCGACACGTCTGTAAGGGGTGACGAAGCACTCATGAGATTGCAAGCAGAATATTCTTGGTCTCACAATGAGGTTGAGAAAGCCAGGGCACAAGGTCGGAAGGTCCACTCTCTGAGTCAAGAAGACGCTGGTCGAGCAGACAAGAAGAGCGATGCTGGACATCAGCACCAAGGCTATCTCGGACGCCGAGGAACCCGAACGTCGTACCCGGACTAGAGTTGAATGTACCAGGACGTTCCCAATAAGGCCACGAAACAATGTGTCATGGCCCGCGAAAACGCTAACCGCTAGACGAAACTTGTTCAATGCATCCTTGCACAATTGCCCCTAGTCGATGCCGAGATGCTCGCAGAAATTGAGCGGGATGCTGCCGAAGCAAGTAGAGCGAAGAATCCAATGATTCTCCTTGAAAACAATCGCTTGCTCTTAGAACCTGAAAAGTAGCGGGAACGAGAAGAGCTCGCTGAGCAACAATCGAAGGTTTCTTCGATCTCTGGCCCGGTTTCTGACAAAGGTCACTTGTTCGCTGATGTGGTGTCCATGCCCAGGGAAACAAGAGACGAAATGTTCGTTCAAGCAAGCACAGAAAAAGGCACAAAGCGAACTATTGAAACTATTGATTCGCCAGTCAAATGCTGAAAGCGGCGAAAACAACAAGGGCTTGGCGAGTCGGGAATCCGAGGCTTTTTCAATTCACAGCTCGGTCTCTGGTCAAAATTCCGCGCCCGTTGACAGATACGCAGAGACAGGAGACGGAACTCTGGGTTCGTGGTATGAAAGAGTCATGGTCGTCCCCGTGCGCTGCAACTCGGCCATTTCCCACCCGTCTATCCGCATCGTCAGCTCAGGCGCAGCGTACGTATCTCGGATCGAAAAACTGCTGCGCATGCACCTTGTAGACCGGGTGATGGCAGTCGAAGGTCCGCCCGTCGGAAACGCCCAAGCCGTTGATGCCTGGATCTTTTCTCATATTTGTCTACTGTTTTTTTTTTTTTGTTTTTTTTTGCATTTCTGCTCGTTGATTGGCCGTCAATTCGGCGGGATCGTATCTCTATTATGAATTCACTCATCTGACAAGCTAGTGCTGCAACAATTCAGAAGGGAAGGTATTCATGTTTTTTTGCAAAGTGGTGTCTAAGGCATTCGTCCGTTATATCCTCATTCATACATTTACGTACAAAAGACGATGAATCCTCCAAACAAGGAAAGGCGAAAGCCCACATGGAAAGAGGGAGGTTAGAGGAGAGGCCGCTACCCCGACACAAAGGGGATGGGGCCCCGGCCCCCCCACAAATGTAATGGAAGCCCAGATAACCTTTGTCCTCACTCATATTGGTGTAGATGAAACCCCCTTAGAGACCTCGAAGCGATTATTATTCGGCGGCAGCTAGCAACCCATCGTTTGTGATGACGGTGACCTTTTTGGGGGGGGTGGGGTGGGGAAGGGTGAGGCAGGCGCTGGGTGGATGGCTCCTTCCTCAGTGTCTACTAGGTAGTCTGCTAATGCTCTCGCAAGACCGGCCGTGTGTAGGAAAGACGAAAAGGGGAGCAAGGAATCCAAAGGAGGAGGGGCGGCGGGCGACGAGGAGTTGGTTTGGCAAGGATGGTGACTGGTCAATTAAGCTAGTGAGGACGGGATGTAACCCTTTCTTCTTCGATCATCGGGTCGTCTGCGGTACTCCAGTTTGCTGTCATGTTAGCCTGGCCTCGAGTGTGACGGATGGGTGATGGCCCGAAGTTGGCGATCACTGAGAATAGATGAAAGTTGGGTGAGCTAGTCTCGCCTCTGACCGCGTATTGATTGACGCGTTGCAACCAATTTGTTGCCGCCTCGCTTCGGTGATGGGTGATGAGGCAACATTCATTTTATTTTTTCCAACACCCTCCTCCCCCGCCCCCCGGACGTGGAGTGAGCGAGCGAGCGGGAGGGAAGCATGCAGGTTGGGCGTCGGTCAGGTCAGGCAGCTCGCCTGCGTCTGCACGCGAAGCTGACCGCTTTCGCCAAATGGAATCAACCGCTCCCCAGATATTGCCCATTGCTGCTCCTCTCGCATCGTCAATCAACAACAATCACAACACAGTTGTTGCCGGGTAGTTGCATCGCCGAGGAATGTCGACTCGGGGCGGCAGCAGGTCGGGAGGCAGCGTCCGCCGCCCACGACGAGGGGCCGCCGCCGCCACAGCTGCTGGTGCTGGTGCTGGTGCTGCTGGCCCAAGCTCGAGTTCGGCTCGCCCTTCGACAGCAGTACCGCCGCCCTCATTCCGTATGTCATTCATTCATTCATTCATTCATTCATTCATTTTCATTCGCCTGGTGTTACTCCCGCTCTCGCATCCTCTTTCCCCTCTATTCCATCGCCTGCCTTTCATCCTCATCTTTCTGGCCCTGCTCAATTGCCCTCTTGTCCACGGCCATGATGCTTCCGTCAATGTTCGCTTAATTTCCCCACCGCCCGGCGCGCCGACTCGGTGACAGCGATGCGCCGCTGCAAATCTCTGCCAGAGCAAAAGGCGCGCTGCTAAAATGCTAGAAATTCAAGCCCATGTGCCGAGCGGCATCATTGGCTGATCGGGCACGCCGTGGCTTTTTTTTTCCCCTTCATCCAATTCCTCATCTCGAGACCCCAATCTCTGTTGCCCCCTCGCCTACGTAGCTGGGCTGTCGATGCCTCCTGGAGAACGCGCCAGCAACATGTATCGGGTCGCAAAGTCGATGCATCGTGAGCAATGGCTGACCCAGAGCGACTGTCTGCAGCGACGCACAATTCGCCACGCACCTGGCTCATCACCGCTGCGCTGTCCCCCTTGGCCGTGCGCTTGATACGTCGACTGCTGCCACATGGCGACTATGTCGTGGCCTGTCTGCCGCCTCACGAGATTGACCATGACCAGCGCAGCAGAGAGTTTCGAGAACTTATCGATGAATGCAAAAGCGGTCGAAAGGATCGGGAGGGCTGGAAAGACCGCATTCGCGGCATTCGATGCGACGGCAACATGAGCTCCTGCCTGTTTGCCGTGGCAGAAGCCGTGCGACTCTTCAACCGCATCGACATCTTGCTTTGCTGCAGATCTGAAGGTAGGGACGTGCATATCATGCCTCAACCGCTCTCGCTCCCCATTGGGCTAACGCCGTCGTGTGGCAGCCGTCGTGGGCACAGTTGAAGAGCTGTCGGCCACGCCTCTCACCCAGAGTCTCGCCCGGATGCAGTTTGAGTCCATGTTCTTCTCTCAAGTCAATTTCATCAAAGCCGCGCTGCCCGTGTTGAGAAAGCAACGCGTGGGGCACATCATCGCGCTCACCAGCACCTGTGGCCACCTCGGCACCCCGGGACTCGCCATGTTCTCCGCGGCAACATGGGGCTTCGAGGGATACTGCGACTCGTTGGCCTATGAGGTGGCGCCCTTCAACATCAAAGTGACAATCGTCCAGCCCAACCTGGAGGTCCAGTCGCTGACGAGTCGTCTCATTTTCGCGCCGCAAATGTCGGCATACACCAAACCGTCGTCGGCCGCGCCCAATGTCCGGACTATGCTCACCAATGTCCTGAACTCGAACACCGGCACGGTCATGCCTGATACCAGGAACAGGGGTGTCTCGGGATCCGGCTCGACTGGTTCCTTGTTCTACCCAGACACGGAACAGGGAGATGTCGTGTATCGATACCCAGAGCTACTGCCCCGTTCGGCCAACTTGCTTGTCAACGAGACTATTCACGCTCTGATTGCCATTGGCGGGAATGAGAATCCTCCGTCCCGTCACATCGTTGGCCCTGATGCTGCTGCCGCCGTACAGGAAAAGCTCAAGACGGTGACGGAAGAGATGGAAGACTTCATCGACGCCAGTCTTTCCGTCGACATCTTTGACAGTGAGTTGAAGGAGGAGGCGAAGAAGACAAAAAAGTCGCGAGGGAAAAATCCCGATGCCAGGAAACCCGAGGGGAGGAATTCTCTTAATCGAACCGGGTGACCGAGACCGGGCACGAGAGCTTTTGCTTAATACGACAGAAACCACGTGACTACGCCGACTACGAGGTACGAGGCGTACCAACTGCTGAGGAGGGGGCCTGATGCAGGTATTCATTGATGATGGAGTCGAGCGCGCTCTCGAGCTGGCAATGACTTGGGTCCAGGAAGCATGCTGGCTGTCTACTGGGTCGGTAGACCGTCTCCTGCTGCGCTTGACACCACCGGTACGGAGTGCATTAATCGATCTGCGCAGGCAGCAGGACGGAAACCGCCAGATGCAACTCCGAAACTTGACAAGCAAACTGGTTTTCTCCCGGTTCCTCGACCATTCGTCAGGATCTCTCTCCACGGGGAAAGCTTGCCGGACGTCTGGGCCATCTTGCTCACTCACGCACAGCAGCTGTCACAGCAAGCAGGGAGGTGGGCATAAACATCAAGGAAAGCCACGGAGACCATCTGAGTCGAGTACTCTACCTAGGACATGGCGTTGCCGCACGCTCAACAGACTTAGGCAGAGTTTCACACTTGACAGGATATTTGGATGGGAATCATGAGACTTGAATAGCGCCGCCAATGCTTGGTCCTTTGTCTTGTGAGGGGAATCGAAGCGACAAGGTAGGAAGATGCGGTCGTCGTTGCGTCGATGGATGGGCAGCATCGGTGTGGCCCACCCTGTACCGGGCTGTAAACGCGAGGGCCCGGCAAGCGCCACAAGGGGGGCAATCAGCCTTAAGACTAGCAGAATTCTAAACGGATCTATGAGTCCCAACAACAACCTTATCCAGCGCGCTCAAATTTCAAGTGAAGGATCGATCATTCTTTCAGAAGTCAACCTGCTGCTGGTTGTCGTTCATCTCTGCACGCCTTCACAGGCCCACCGGCAAGTACAACACGAGGCTTTTTGAGAATGTGAGTGAATGGATGGACGAACGGCAGTGGGCGTTTGTGTGTGAGCCTTTTCTACAAGGCACACCTTTTCAGTGCCTTCACAAGAATGCCCTATTCACCCCATCTCCATCATCTTTCACTCTTGATCCATGTATGTGTATATAATGTTTTTTTTTAATTTTGTTCTATCAATGATGTTGTCTTTCTCATGCTTGAATTTGAAATGCTTTTCCCTAAAACTCCCATTTTCCCATAATTTGTTTCAACCGCCGTGTTACTGCGGGCGAGTGGCGCCCGGCTGCTGCTGCTGCGCGGGAGGAGCACGCGGCGCACCAGCGTCAGG